>MU854438.1:0-98511 GCA_033296685.1 Parachaetomium inaequale | reverse complement strand
TATATTGCTTACTAGAAGACTCCTAGAGCCCTCTAGAACGAGTGACTATATACTATATAAATCCGTCTATAGTCGCCGTCGACCATTGTCGACTATATCGCCGATAATCGCTATCGACAATCGTCGACCACAGTCGCCTTCTCCATAGGGCGACTATACAAGCCTTATATCGCGCCCTGCAGTAGCTGGCTCTCCTGTTCTTCTTCTAATTGGTCCTTCGTCAGGCACACAGCCCTACCAAGCCGCACTATATAGTTAGTTCGTAATACTATAGTACTATACCTTATAAATCTATTAAAATATATAGAAGAGAAGTACAAACGCATTTAGTTAGCTAAGAATAAGACTTATAATACATTAGTAGAATGTATATTATAAAACAATATTAGGATTATACCCTAGTCTAGATAGAAAATAGAGTTAGGAAATAGAATAGTAAAAACTAAGTGTATATATATTCCCTACCGTTTTAAGTTTCAGAAAGCGTCTTCAATATATAACCCAAGCTCTGCTAAGTCAGCAATTCGATAAAAAAAGAAAGTGAACTACTAGGTCTAGATTCACGTTCTCGGCGTCCCTGCAATAACGACAGCTTCTTGTCTTCGTTGTTGTTCAAAGGGGGCGGTTTCTTGTCCTCAACGCTACTAGTTCTAGTCCCTTCTGAACAGACACAGAACTTTTATAGGCAAAACCTCCCCGAACAGTCCCCCTTCCTCTCATCAACCAGATCCATCATACTGGACAATACCCCTCCCTCTTGTTGAGCCATCGTGACTTGTCACCCACGACCTCAAACATGACTACCCTTCGGGACAACCTTGCTAAACAAGAAGCCACCATCAGCCCCAACCCCGTGCCCACCTCTGGGTTCCCGGCCCTGGTACTAATACAGGTCCCAAGCTGCAAGCAAGAGACAGTTGCGTAGATACATGGCATATTACCGACGTTTGAGGCCTTTGCTTGAACTACTTGACTACAACGTCACAGGGGCCATTTGTACAGATGTAATTATACTTGTAGATTGACCGATGAGTTACCTAAAGAGCCATGCCTTCCATAATTGAAATGTGCGTTTTGACCGCTTAGTTTTGACCACATGGACCGGCTCAACACGGCGGCAATGACGCTGATCGTTTCGCCTACGTGCCGCTTAATTAGAGAGCCGCTCCGATATGTTTCGGCGACTTGGCGAGGCTGTTGTTGGTTGTTGCAGCCCCCAACGGCAAGACAGGCGGCGGTCAAGGCAGACTGCGGCCAGTCAGTCGCCAGGCACAGTCTGAGTGAGACACATTTCCCTACGGAGTTACCTCAGCCCCTTTCATTCTTCAGGGCGGTCCTCCTCTCCGCGATTATTAACCGGTTTTACTTCGTACTTTCGAATTCAGTTCACGCAAATCCCACCCCCGAACACAAACACATGGCCGACCAAAAACCCAACGACCCCCCCCTTGTCCCCCCAACCGCCGGCCCGGGGCCCGGCTGCAACCCCCTCGAGCGCCGCCTCACCTCCTGGTGCTGCTTCCTCTCCGTCCTGCTCCTCAACGCCCTGCTCCGAATCTTTGTCTGGCCGCTCGTCTCGGGCAGCCCGTACCTGATCCTCGTCGTCCTCGGCACGCGCATCGCCGTCGGCGTCTCGTGGATCCGCCTTTACCAGTACCTGACGGGCGAGGAGACTCTGGATCCGCTGGTTCAGACTGCGATCGGTTTTCTGCCGACTATTCTGGTTGACCTTGGGCTTGGGAGCTGCTATTATAGTTGCAGCGTTAGGGGTTTGGTGGCGGGGGGGGACTGTAGGCATGGGTAAGGGTGAGGGTCCGTGGGATATGGTGGAATCAATATCATCGCAGAGTTTCCTCTCCAACATTTGGAACCTGGTATGGTTGGCCGTATCCTTCATCGAGTCCGTCACCAGTTGAGAAGAAGGCTTCAGTGCTTGCTCGTGGAGGGCAGCTGAGTCTCGAAGCTAAACGGGGGTAAAGGAACATGTATAGGCTCACATGGTGAGATGGGTGTCTCTCTACTGGGTTGATATTTTGTGCCCATTCTTCTCCACTCACTAAAAAATTGATACACGCCTTTTTGAGAACTCTCGATCGAGGCCAAATGCGACTTGTAGGAATCACGAACACAAGTGTCCATGGATCTAGCTCGCAGGGAAGACGTTTGCTTCTCGCACATAGGACTTGATCGTTTAATTGCAGCACAACGGCAGCGTTGAGCCTCATCATCGCAATAAACCCATCGCTCGATATGCATCACTGGCAATCAAACATCCGTACCAAACCCAGCGGCACGGAGAGAAGACTGTAATTCCCATTCCCATCCCATCCATCCTAACCCGCAGCAGCAGCACCCCACCCTAAACCCAATCCCAAGCTAAACCAACAATGCTTCACGAACACCCGCCAACCCATCCATACTGTAAACACTAAACCCCACATCCAAGCCAATCAACCCACTACTACCTGGTCCTACTAACTACCCCCTCCCAACCCTCCGTCTCTTCACAGTCCCCTCCCCATCACCCTCCTCCCCTTCCTCACCCTCATCCGCACCACCACCCCCACCCCCATTCCCACCCAACACACTCACCTGCCTGGTACTCGTCCCCGTAACACCCCCGGCAATCCCAGGGGGCGGCGCCCCCCTCCTAACCTCAGCCGAGCGCAGCTCACTAAGCAGCTTCTCAACCTCGACAAACATGGCCCGCGCATCATTCACGACCCCAAACTCATCCACCTTGTATCCGAGCACGCCACTATCCTGCTGCCCAGCACCAGCAGCACCGCCGCCACCGCCGCCACCGCCGGCAGCATCCGCCCCGCCCTCGCCATCCTCATCGTCCACGTCCCCCCTGACAAACGCCGGCCCGGGGCCGTGGTGCGGATCCGGGTTGTACATGACGGCGTTGGAGAACATGTGCGCCAGCTCGCGGTCGAGCTGGGAGGAATTGATGATGCTGCGGGGCGGGACGAGGTCCTCGGTGCGGGGCAGCCAGACGCTGCTGGAGCCCGGGTCGCCGCCCTCTAGTAGGGAAGACGCGGCGTGGGAGGCGGCGCGGTTGCCGTGGTTGATGGCGGCGCGGATGGTCTTGAGGTCCTGGGCCTGCTTGACGACCTTGTGGTAGCCGGGGGCGTCCTTCTCGCGGATGGGCGCGGCGAACATGTTGGCCGAGCGGTGGTGGACGATCTGCTCCATGGCGGAGCCGCAGACCTTGTTGAACGAGCGCGTCCAGAGGACGAGCTTGGGGCCGTCGGCGGGGTTGAGGCCTTCGGGGAGGGCGTCGCGGAGTTGGCTGGCGCGGGGTGTTTGCATGGGCGTGGGGGTGAGGTCCTCGCGCTTGCGCTTGGTTGAGCGCGGCGGCTGGGGTCGGCCCGTGACGCTCTCGTCGGCGGTTGTGTCGCCGGCTTCGGTTGAGGGGCGTGGAGTGGTGGCCTCGTGCTTAACTCTAGGTGGCTCTCGCTCCACGGCCGGTTGCTTGGTTTGAGGACCGGCTGGCTGACTAGACGCTGGTCGAGGACCCGGCTGAGGAGTCGAGACACCCTGAGCCCGCTGCGGAACATGCGGTCGGCCCGGCTTGTGCTTGGGTGTCTCGGCTGGCCCTTGTCGTCTCTGCGCCTCCTTGGCTACCGAAGGCGCCGAGGGAAGCAGGTTAGGGCTTGTCGGTTCATACGCCGGGCTGGGCACGTCATCGTATCCGAGGCGGAACTCGATGCCTGGCTTGGGGGTCGAGGGCGTCGAGTTCGACACCCACTTCGTCCCACTGCCACCTGCCAACCTCGGGGGAAGAGTCATCGCAGGTGTCTTGGGCGGAGGAGGGGCCGGGCTGAACCTAGCAGCCGGTGTGGGTGTCGAGGTAACGGGTGGGCGAGGGTGGATGCGATCAACAGCCGCAGGCCGGGGTGGCTGATACGGAGAGCTGTAGCGCTGGGCCGCATCTGGGTGGGCGGGGACCGGCGACGGAGCACCTCGTGGTACATGTTGCTGGCCGTAAGGTGGAGGTTGAATAGCCGGTGGTTGCTGTGGGTGCTGAGGTGCAGCGAGACCAGGACTGGGCCTGGGCGGAACAACAACCGGGGGTGTAGGCGTTGGCGGAATCGCCGGGCTCCGTCTCGGGCCGGGGGGCGCCGGGGCCGGATGCGCGGCAGCCTGGCCGGGATAAACCGGAGTGGCCGGGCCAGTGGTCGAGACAGGGTGACCTTGATATTGAGGGTGGTAGGGCGGCTGAGGAGGAGGAACGCTACTCGCTGCCGGGCTGGGAAGTAATGGCTGCTGCCTATTCGGTCCAGCCGCCAAGTCTGCTGGTGACCTGACTGTTGGTGACTGCAGCGGCGGGGCAAACTGGCTGGTAGAATGAGGGGGAATCAGGACCTGCTGCTGAGGCACGGGCCTGCCGGCCTGTCCCTGTGGCGGTACCGGGCTGGGATGCGGCAGCGGTTGCTGAGGGGCCCGTGGTGAAGGCATGAGATGGGAAGTGGGAGGGAGCATATTAGGAGGATGCTGGGGAACCGTATTCGCCGTCTGCCGCGGAGGGGCATTTGGTTGATAAGGAGGCTCCCACTTCAGCTGTCCCTGAGCGGGGAGCTGAGCGTTGGCGGGCTGAAGCGCTGGGGACTGTCTACCCACAATGCCCTCTGGGCGCTGTAGGCCCTCGGCAACAGCAGGTGGTGCAGGTGACTGTGGAGGAGGCTGGAAAGGAGGAGCGCCTTGCGGCGCTTGGAGGACCGGCGGTGCCCCATTCAGAGGCTTCGGGGTTGCCGCTGGCCTGGTAACCGGCGTCTTGGGCACCTCTTGCTGGCCAAGCTGAGGGGAGCGCACAGCTTCTGGGTGAGCCGGGGCAGGCGACCAAGTGGCGTGAGATGCCTTCTCTGAGGTTGCCAGCTGCAAAGGCGAAGGCCCATTCCGGGTATCTTGGTGCGGCGCAGGCTGGGGCAGCAAGGGTTGCAAGTTCCGCAGAGGGTGCTGAGGCGCCGGTTGAGCAGCCGGTACATGGGGGGGTCTCGGGGATGTCCCTGGGGACGGCCCAACCCCGTTCGACGGCCCTGCTTCGAGCTTCCCTGCGGCCGGAACACCATTTGGGCTTTGCGGCTTCGGCTCGCCGTCGGGCTCCCGCACGCCCAGCTTTTCCAGCTCGCGTATTTCCTTCTGCAACTGCGCATAGTGCTGTTCAAACTGACGTATCTCGTGCGTCGCTTGCAGCACATAGGCATGCAGCGCCTTGGTGTGGGCCGTCTCGATTTTCTCGGCATTCTGGCGGACGTCGTTGAGGGTCACGGGCGGTGGGGACTGTAGCCTGCGCTTCTTGGACGCGGGCGACAGGGCGCCATCATTGTCGCTGGGTGTGTTGCCCTCAGTCCTCAGCTCGTCCCGCACAAGGCGCAGAAAGAGCGCCCGTAGGGTCTCCGGGCTCAGACGTCGGGCATCGTACGTGGGGCTGTTTTTGACCAGGCGGTTGCTCTGGAGGGCTTCTGCAATGCGCGCAAAGTCGTGCTCGTCGAGGCCGTACTGGGCAATGCCGCGGAACAGGAGGACGGTCTCGAGCGGCGTGTGGGGTGTCGTCGACGTATTCATGCCCCAGATTCCGCCCCGCGGGGAACCGAGCGGACCACCGCGGCTCTGGACAAGATGAATCGGCGCCACGATCTGCTCAAGCGTAGTCAGCGACTGTGCCATTGCCAAGTGCCATGCGCTGCCATGCGCCGGTGCGCGTCGGCTCAACGCGCCAAACACATACCGGCAGCCGAGCCCCGCGCTCCTATCAATTCGGGTGATGCAAGAGTGTCGCTGTGATAGATGGTGCTCGACCGATCGCGCGCGATTCTCGTCTGTGGCCGACCGACTGCGAGAGCTGGTGACGAATTTTTGCGGACGCAGGACGAATCACGTGATGTGATGGTTTGTCGTCGTTGATTCGCGATGGTGATCGCCGTCGGTGAGGTTCGGGTTTTGGTTTTGAGTTGCTGGGTTGAAAGATTGGGCCGTCGGAATGCGAGCTGAACGTGGAAAGTTTACAGTGTCACAAGCGGCGGGAGCACGTGCATTTAGGTGCTGGTGGTTGCGTAATTACACAGTCGGTACGTGAAAGATCGGCACTGGAATTCGCGATACAGGGTTGGGGTTGGCTGCCAGTGATGCTCCAGGCTCTCGGCTCCCCCGGGCCCCGGGCCCCGGGCACCAACAATGTCCAGGTCCAACACCCAAAACACCAAAACATCCTCATCGCCCAACTTCGTGATTGCACGCGTTCGCGACCCGCCCACGACAAACGGCTGCCGAGTCTCGTGCAGCCCAGCGGCAGCTCAAAATGGGACACCACAATATCCAGTTTGCCGGCGACGCGTCCTCGAACAATGGCGCCTGGAGTCCGCCGACGAGCAGGGCCAAGTGAGCACTGAGCATTTTTATTTAATTTACTGCGTCTTTTTGAAAGAAATAATTACCTAGTTACAGTGCTGACGCTGGGTTGCATCTAGTTTCTGCGAAGAGGACTATGTCATCTCCTTCTACCTCGCCGAGTTCATCAACGCCTTGACCAACATCTCCTATGGTATGTCTCACCGCCATCAATCAATCAAAATGATGGCCACCAACTCACTCACACCCCCAGTCTACCTCGCCCTGCGCGCCATGTACCCCCCCAGGCCCACCCGCAGCCTCCTTCGCCCCAAGTACGACTTCATGTCCCTCTCCCTCCTCACCCTCGGCATCGGCTCCTTCCTCTTTCACGCCACCCTCCGCCAGACCCTTGAGTTCGTCGACGAGTTCTCCATGCTGGGCCTGACCTGGTCCATGCTGCAGGCCTCGCTCACGGCGCGCCAAACCCCCAAACGCGCTCGCCTCATCACCGTCGGCCTGGCCGTCGCCTACCTCTCCTTCTCGGCCTTTTACATCTGGTCGGCCAAGATCATCTACCAAGTATTTGCGTTCACGGGCGCGCTGTTCGGCGTGCTGTTTCGCGGCCAGTACATGTTTCATCTGGCGCGGCCCGCGTTTCCCGAGGCCAAGAGGCGGGACTGGAACTGGCGGATTTGGAAGGCACTTGGGATTTGTGTTTTTGGGTACGTGCTTTGGACCGTCGACCTGGAGTACTGCGCCGAGCTGCGGGCCGTCAGGCAGCGCGTTGGGCTGCCGTGGGCGTGGCTGTTTGAGTTTCATGGGTGGTGGCATATCCTGACGGCGGTCGGCGCCAGTCAGTCGATGCAGGTTGCGCGGGAGATTAGGGAGGAGGAGAGGGAGAGGAAGAGCGAGTGAAGTGTGCCCACGGGTGAGGGGAGGGGAATGTTTTGTCATCTTGTTCTCGGCCGGTGTCACTTTGTGGGGTGGAGAAGTCAATAGCAAGGTAGAGTCAACAGTGTAAGGTTGCATATATAGATTCATTGATAGATGGGTATGATGCCCCAAGGATAGGGGGTTGGATCGATTTCGTTGCATCACGACTCCAGTGAATCAATGGCCCAGCCTAGAACGGACGATCGTTAGATTAGCTATAGGCCATGGATCGTGAACATAGACCGCGGCACATTAGGTTGGCATCCGACGTGGCTGTACTCACGTAATATCGCCCGCTTTTAGCAGTATTGTATCATGAATGGAGCTAACAGTGAGTGCAGCCTACCATCGTGTCATCTAACAACATGTTCATACTTTAGACAGACAGACCGCAGCCTACGATTCCATCCCCGCTCTAATCCGACTTCCCCCACGTCACATTCGAAATAGGAGCAACCCAGGTATACCCCGGATCAGCCGTCGTGCACTGCGACTGCCCGTCAACCGTTTCACACGTCAGCGTGCTGTTGACAGTCGTCGTCGTGACGCCGCTAAACTTGACCCTATTTCCACACCAGACCGTTAGCATAGCCCCCCTTAATCCACACCTCACAACCCCATAACAGAGACAGAGAGAGCGGAAGACAGAAAAGGAGAACTCACGGATGCCCCCCATCCAAATCCCTGCACTCCCACTCCGCCCGCACCACCAAACCCCTCCCCCCCTCTTCCTCCTTGTTCCCACCATCATACCTAAAACTGCACTTATACGGCCACAACGGCAGCCCATTCCCCCCGTCCGCCCCAATCTCACACTCATACCACCCCTCCTCCCCCTTCAGAGCAGCCCCCTGATAAACCGGAATGGGATACTGAAACCCCCGATCCGCCGCCGTCAGTATAATCTCAAACGTCACGCCGCTCTCCTGATTAACCTGGAAATGGCTGAACTGCCAGCGCGGGTCGAAGATGGAGGTGAGCGTGCAGCCGTCGCCGCGGGTGGATTGGGGGGAGGGATCCTCGAGGGCGTAGGGGCGGAGGGTGACGGCTGTGCCCTCGAGGGTGCCTAGGAAGGGGATGGAGGCCGGGAAGGTGGTGCAGTAGCGGTTGGTTTGGTTTTGGGGGGCTGGGGTGGTGTTGCATTCGAAGGGGAGGGGGGTCGTGCCTGTGGCGGTTATTTGGAGGCTAAGGGGAAAAGAAAGTGGTTAGTTACAAGTAGGCTTTGAAGGGTGGAGGGTAAGAGGAGGAGGAGGCTTACGGCTTCGCGGCGTCGGTGTCGTCGCAGAACCAGGTTTGGTTGAGGGAAAAGGTGCCCGTGGCCGGGTCGAAGGAGGCGCTGGTTAGGATCGGGTACTGCCCGACTAGGGAGGACTGGAACTCGTACCCGGCGCAGGTGAGGCGGGTGAGGCTGGGCGGGCCGCCGAAGGAGCCGCCCGGCATGCAGCTGGCTTGGTAGTCGTTGGCGGGGTTGGTCACGATCACGTTGAAGTTCTGGAACGGGAGGGTGCCCTCGCCGTCGCCGGGCTCGTCGGTGTAGTGGACCGAGGACAGCGTCCAGTAGGGCTTCTCGGAACGTGCGGTGCATCCGGGCGAGTCGTGGCCCTTGGGGCCCTCGGGGTAGGCCGGCGTGATGGCCACCGGTGAGGTGAGGGACCCCTTGACGAGCAGTGGCGAGGTGTAGTTTGAGGCGGCCGAGGTGCTTCCTACCGCTGTGAAGGTCAAGCTGGGGTTGTTAGACCGTCGAATCTATCTTTCTTCGAAACTCTGTACAGATGACTTACGCCTTGCCCCGGTCGTCACAGGTCCACGACTGCTTCAGGTGGAACGTCGTGGGGTCTCCGCTGATTTCAACCGAAGCCTCGAGCGTGTCGTTTGACGACGGCGTCCCCTGGATGGCGCAGGCATTCAAACCGGTCTTCTTTGTCTCGCAGGCCAGGCTTGCCGTGTAGTTGGTGGCTCGGTTCGAGAGGCCAAACGAGATAACCCCCTCGGCGTGCTTCACGTCTTGGATGAGCCAACTCGGGATTGAGAAGGACTTTGCGGTGCATCCAGCAGACGGAGCCTGTGCCGAGACAAGCACGGCTGCCAAAGCAGCAGCAAGAAGGAGACGCATGGCAATGATGTTGAGGCAGTCTGACAGCACTGGCAGGTGAGATCTCCGCATCACATGTAGCTACTTCAACAAATGGGACATAGAGCGGCCATTAAATAGCAAATCTACGGAATGCTTCTAGAAACCCAGCTCCCGCGGCATCAGATTCTGTGCTACCTTCGGTGAGGAGTAGCCGTGAGGAGAAGCTTTTACCCCTGAATGCCCAATTTACCATCCGCAGTCCCACAACGTGGCGGTTGTAAATACCCAGATGAAGGGAGAATTGTTGGAGATTGATCCGCACGCAACGTACGATACGAAGTAGCTGCGAGTCAACTGCCGAGAGTGCTGCGTGGGCATATCTTATAAGTGTGCGGCTGCGTTGCCGCTCCGCCAATAGGGGCGTGCCGGGTGATCGGCGCGATCCTTGTGTTGTCTGCCGAATAAAAGGGTCTACTGCAAGGTAAGGATACAGATACACTCAAAAGCGTCCCGGGAGAGTTGGAGAAGCTAGAGTATTTCCCCAACACGCCGGCAGGTACTGGCCTCGCGCTACCATCTTGTTGGACTGTCAGGCAGTTACACGAATAGAATCAGCTTGGGTCTACAATCGCAGACTTGTGTGAGTTCAACCGGTCGGGGGTTGTTGATGTGGTTTCTTTGCACACCTGGGTCCCTGGAGGCAGACCCAGATTTCCCGGGCGATGGCGAGGACATTGAAGAAGCCGTCGCTCTTGCCCCTGTTGTAGATTTGTAGGTATCCGGTCGATGTGACCTTTTCCGAGAAGCTCCCATGGCTAGAGCCGTGGGGGGTCTTTATCCTGTGTTTGTGTTGATCGGACTTAATATCACTTCGGCTTTCTCTTGGAGGTCGCAGTCCGTTGGTAGGGTGCTACGAGTGTCTCATCTGGCTTGTCTTGGAGGCTTAGACAGGGCACTCCCACATCGACGGCCTCTTAATTAAGCATATAAACGGGCTTCAGTCATTCACAGCACCAACAAATGGAAGCTTTGGGTCCAACATAAGACTGAGAGAGCAAGAGCACAGGGTAGAAAAGCATGTGACGGGTTCCTTGTATGTACACAATCTTCCCACGCAAACTTCCATGCTTCCAATTCGATGCCTGCAGGTCCAACACGGCAGTCGAATGGCCCACGACTACTAGATGACCTGCTATACCCCCATCGCCCGTGACCCCCTCAAGACGCAGCCCGGACCTCGATGTTGGCAGACCCAGAGCTCTGGTAGCCCTCGCTGGCCATGATCATGTAGTTCCACGTGCCGAGGTTGAGGTTGCCCTGCTTCTTCCACTCGTCAAAGTGCTTGCCCGTGTCGATGGTGCCGCCGACGCGCTTGTTGCGGCGGACGGACCAGTACTGGTCAAAGGTTGAGGTGCCCTGGATGGACGGCTGGTTGACGCGCCGGGTCTTGTAGATGTCGTAGGTGCCGCCGTCGTCGTCGATGGTTCCGAGCCGCGACGTGCCGGACGAGGGGTTGTACGTGCCGTACGCCTCGACGATGTAGTATTCGACGAGGGGGTTGGTGGTCCAGCCGTACAGGGCGAGGTCTGCCGTCATGTCAGTTTCCCTGGACTCGAAACCATACCGGGATGGGGATGAACATACAGCTGTTCACATTGTAGTTGTTCCAGGTTCCGTTGTAGGCAACCTTCCGCGGGGGGCCCGGGTTCCAGCCCTTGCCGCCAACCCAGTTGTTGACATTGTTCCACGAGACGCTGTACGAGCCACGGGGTCCGTTGTTGTAGTCAACAGATCCGCGGCCGTCGGTCCAGAACGAGTAGAAGAACCCGTCGTGGTTTCCTGTGCCCGGTTGGATACCACGCTTGAGGGCCTCGAGCGGGCTGGCGGTAACGGTGGCGGCGAGAGCCGTGAGGAGGAGAGTGAACGAGACCATGACGAAGCGTCCGAGCTAGAGTTGCTATGAGGGAGGCTGTTGTCTTGTGAGTGCTGCTGCCGATAGCATGTCGATCATGTCGGTCTCCCGCTGACGCTTTATAGTATTTTCGCCTTGCGCCCAGCCTCGATCACGATTATAGCATGGCTTCCGGATTCTGGACTTGGCTGTCGTCTGATAGGTCCCCCGTCCTGCACCCCGCATCCTCATTGCCGGTGATGCTGGTGAAAACACCCGATTAAGGTCCCAAGAACGCACGAGATTTACCCCAGGCTTTTTCCATAAAGCGCCAAGATCGCCCCGTACCTATTCGCAATATTCTCCGAGATCAGCCGGCAAACCGTAGGTAGCAACATGCCATTGCTGCATGTTATTGGCGCGGGAGTCTGGCAGTCCCGGGTCACAATGGTGTCTGGATATAGGGAACAGATCACGAGCTTGGAGTCGTCAAGTTCTCATCCTGCCTGCTCCGTCTGGAAGATGCCAAAATTAACCACGCTCGCCATTCCTCGGGGGGTTGCACTATACATCGGACTTGTGTTCTCATTAGCCACAATCTCCGCGGAGCCGCAGTGTCCTCCCGTCTGCGGATGTAGGAGGCGAGGATATTGAGCAGTTTAGCCCGTGAGCACGGGGTGTAAGGAGCACAAACGTCGTTCGTGCGCTTGCTCGATCAGGGATCGGCGTTTCGTGTGACTATCTTTGGTCCTGGCCTGGGAGCCGGGTTCCTCTCCATTCCAGGGACCGGGACTTGCCCGTCCCGTACCTCATATGCCGTATGACTTTCCCGGACTGGCGGCGGACAGTTTGATGGCTTCCGCCCGGGTATTGTATTGCGGCGCATGCCGAGGGAGCAGAGACGTACAGGGATCAAGGCCTCATATATGCTGCTCTAGGAAAGAAACGGGGCATTAGCAAGTCTTGGTTGGTTAGAAGACTGGTGTATGATGGTATACATGGTCGGGGGGTCTACGGCGTGCGAACTCTGGCCTACGGATGTCCTGCCGGGCTTATTCCTCGCTCCATACATAGGAGGTCCCGTAAAGGCTGCTTCGGAGGCATGGTACCGCGGGGAGACCTGGGCATCGGTGTACGTAACAAGATATAGTTAGCAAGACAGAGGGGCAGTACGTTGTACTCTGAATATCGTGCCACCGCTGCTGGAAAAAGCCCATTCACCAGATCTGGCACCGTAAGGTACACTCGGGCGACACACATGTCTCATCTAGACACCTGACAACAGCGTATGCTATCACGATGGGAGGTGACACTGGCTGTCCTGTCGTCGGTGGTGCTTATCCAGAAGCTCCGTGGCATGATCCCTTGTTTCGCTATCACATACCCCCCGGCCCGTCACACCATCTTCCGACATCGAGGCTTACCCCCCCCCCCCCCCCCAACTCTCCAAGTTAATCAGAATCCGAATCACCATCCGTCAGTTCCGCTTTCCGCGGCAACCACAGCCGCCCCCCGGGCTTGTACTCCTCACACAGAAACACACCCCTCGTCCGCTGCGTCAGGAAGCAGTTCCCCCAAGTATGGAATGTGCACCGACCCCCCCAATACCGCGTTGTATCAACATCATGCCCACCAATTACCAAATCCGCCTCGGCCAGCCACCACCACCACCACCCCCTCCATGTCTCGCACATGCTTCTCACACCCCATCTCCCCCCTCCCACTCCACGCCACCCACGCGCCCAACTCACTGCCCCATTCATACTCCCAATTCACCGCAAACACGGCGTCAAAAAACTCCCCCATCCTCAAACCCTCGGGTACATCCACCAGCCAGATGCCCCCTCCGTTCGAGATCCCGCCTCCGCCCCCTCACCGACCCGACCCTCCCTATTTTTGTAAGAGGCGGCAGCGAGGAGGGGGTTTTGGAGGAGGAGGGTTTTAGCTTGAGTATCTGTATGCGGCGTGCCGGTAGTGTTTGAGGGAGGAGTCTGAGTAGGGGGGTCGGGGGGTTGGTTGGGGCTGCGCTTGGGGGCTTTGTACGGCTTGTTTTTGCCTTTGGCCATTGTATTTGTGTTGCCAGCGTTGAGGGTTGGGCTGTGTGCAATTTGATGGTTGGCATTGGTATCAAGTGTGGCCGGCGTTGTGTTTGTGACAGTGTGATGTTTGGTGAGGCGTGGTGGCTTTTGCTGGCTCCCTGAAGTCGACGGATTTTGTAGTTTAGATGCTGGGAATCGCCTCGACTTATTCAAAGACGCGGCATGGATGCCGTCATTAGATCACCCCTTCAGGTAGAGTGGGCCGACGGCGCGAGGTGAGTCACCGGTCGAACCAACTCTAGTCTCTATCTCCAACGGCACGGTCGCTGACTCCTCATTTAGACAACGCCGAGCCTTTACCCTCTCCCTCTTTCAACACACCCCGCGACACACAACCTCACCGCGCCAGACTGGAAACAGCCCGAACCCGCCACCCGCCACCATGCCCCCCCCAAATCCTCACCTCCATCACCGTCATCTCAGCCCCCTACCACGTCGGCCTCCGCGACAGCCCCATCCACCGCAGCCGCGTCAGCGAAGGGCCCGACTACCTCAAATCCGCGGGCCTCCTCTCCCTCCTCCGCGCCCAAAACCTCCCCATCCACGAACTCGAGATCCCGCCCGTGGCCGACGCCTTCGAAGGCGAGATCGGGCGCACCTTCGAACTCATCCGGCGCGTCTCGCTAGCCGTGACGGCCGCACGCAACCGGGCCTCCTTCCCCATCGTCCTGGCCGGCAACTGCTGCATCAGCGTCGGCGTGGCGGCCGGGCTGTGGGGGTCAGATGAGTTGAGGGGCGCGGAGGACGACGCGCTCGGGTGCGTGTGGTTCGACGCGCACGATGATTATAACGTGCCCGACAGCATGGTTAGTGGGTATTTTGATAGTCAGGGGATTGCCATGATGGCCGGGGAGTGCTGGAGGGCGCTGGTGAGCTCGGTGCCTGGCTTCCGGCCGTGGCTGTTGCGCAGGGTTGTGCATTGTGGTATGCGGGACGTGAATGAGTTGGAGAGGGGTCGGGTTGAGGCGTCAGATATGGGTGTTGTTTCGGGGGACGCGACGAAGAAGGTCGATTTCGCGGCTGGTGTGAGGAAGGAATTGGAGGAGCGGTTTGTCGAGGGCAACGATGCGGCCGTGTTGGTGCACCTCGACGTGGATGTGATGGATGCCACGCTGGGCAAGGCGAACCCCTTTGCGTGCTCGGGTGGCCTGTTTGAGGAGGACATCACGGGCTGCATGGCGGCCATCTTGGACAAGACGGCGCCGATGGCTTTTACTATTGCCTCGTTCGATCCGCTGTGCGACGGGGATGAGTCGGCACAACGTCTTGCGGGGCTTTCTATCAAGGCGGTCGAGGGAGTGCTCAACGGGTTGAAGGGCCGAGGTTTGTTGCAACCGAGGGACTAGGAGTGATTCTACTTTGCAGCGGACGTGAGGGAGTACGACGAGTACGATCTACATGCTAGGTATATATAAAAGCTGCTTGGAGCCGATTCATGTCCTGCCCTGCCAACCGTCTCTTTGTTGTTCAAGTTCTCATCTGGACCCGGGTCCGCGTTGCTTTCCCAGTTTCTGAAGCTCAGCATGGGTATCTTATCTACCCATACCTTACGTGTACCAGGTCGACGAGCGGAAGAGTTGTTCTCATCAACAAGACGGTTCAATCATGTGTATTGAAACACTTCCCCGTTCAAACTGTTGAATGCCATCCAGGTCCCGGCTAGCTCGGCTGCTCGAGATATGATGAACTTGAACCAAACTGTTCATCATGCGGTTGCTTGGGAGCCTGGGAAGGGAGTAACCTGCCTTATCAAGGGCTAGAGCTATGGTTAGCTTCGGGTCGACAACCGGACTGCACAAAACGCCAATAAATAATAAGAAATGAGGTCATTATGCCTCGAGATTTGGATCATCTCAGGGATGCCACCACAAAGCAACCGAATGCCCCCCGCAAGCCGCATTTTAGCGGCTGATCCTGGCTGCTCTCACGCGCGCCAGGAAATGCCTGTTTTTTTTTTAACATGACCCTGGGTGCCGGCGGACCGAGTCACCGGAGACTGCATCGAGGTGTATTTTTGGGGAAAAGGGAGGAAAAGGAGGGCAGCGTGCAATGCGCCTCTCAAAGTGTGAGCGCGCCCCCCTGATTCGGCGGGTCACACTGCGGCGACCCGTGCCGAAGGGAGCCGCCAGTGGTTCGGGTTTGGGTCCAACCGGGATCTCGACTGGCAGACCCGCCAACCCCTGACAGGCCCGCGCACCATCCCCGAACAGGCTAGGCCGCGCTCCAGGCCATCAGGAGGCCCCCGCAGCGCGTGCAGGGCGCACTGTGACGCTAACGTTAACGATTTGACGCTTTGATGAGCATTTGATCAAGGCCCATCTCCCCAGACCCGGAACCCACCTCGAGCCTTGCTTCAAGTTGCTCCTGCAACTCACAACTGTCTCGCAACGCACCGACGACGCACGCACAGCTCCTGCCCGCAAAGCACAGCATATTTTGCGCCCTTTCTGCCTTTTCCACTGACCCTCCGTCGCCGCCGCCATGACCATGACCGACGAAGAGCTCGACCGCGAGTGGAAGCCCAACGGCCGCCGCCCGCAATCGTGCGTGTGCCCCTATTCCAGCCGGAACGCGCGAGACGGGCAAGACACAAGCCACTGACTGCCATCGCGCCGCTGCAGCACCGTCGCCCAGATGTTCTCGCAGGAGCTGATGGACATCTTCCGCATCGACAACAGCGTCGCCGACCTCGACGAGAAGGTCGACAAGCGGTCAGTGGCCCATCCATGCCATCCATGCCATCCATGCAATGAATGCACCGCCCAACCCCGCCAACAGTCACCCACCGCGACGCCACCCGCTGACCTAGCCACGCAAACAATTGCTGATCTGTCGCGCCGCCCTGCAGGAAGCAACAAATCACCAGCCAGACCACCGAGCTCGAGGCCCTCGAGGCCCGCATCCGCGAGATGGAGATGCGCCTGAAGGGCCAGGCCCCCAACAGCGGCCCCAGCACCAGCGCCAGCACAAAGGCCAACGACCCCAACGCGCCGCCGCCGCCCCCTGCCAAGGACCACCCGGCCGACCAGAACCGCGCGCGGGAGCAGCAGCAGCAAAAGTACGCCGGCAGCCGCCCGGGCACCGCCCGACAGGGACAGCCCGCCGTGCCGGGGGCGCTCCCGCCCACCCCCGCGGGAAGCGAAGGTGAATTCGAGCCGTCCGTTGTCTGTCCGTCCCGAGTCGCAGTCGCCCCCCGGCCGCCAGGAACGCAAGCGCAGTCGCGTACCGGTGCACCCAAGCCCGGCGCCGGCGTGTACCCCTCCGCCCGAGCAAACGAGCTGCCTGTCCCGGGGGGCGACGCCGACTCTGTCAAGTCCCTGTCCGATAGCGCGAGTTTTGCTGACTATGTTATTGTCCCCGAGCCAGACGGTGATCGCGAGCGGGACGCCTAGGCGGCGATACACCTCACCCCCACACTGCCCAGCGCGCTACGGCACCGGAGGCTGGGATCCTCTGACAGCAGCAGCGAACGAGTACGACACGATGACTTCTATACCCACTTACCTTAGACCTTCTTAATTCACGGCCCAACCCTCCGGCCCTCAGCTCCCGCTCGGCTCCCGTCTCCGCGCCTCGGCCACCGCGGAATAGCCAGTGCACGCACGACAGTGGGCCCTACGACCTGTGCCCGAGCTTCCGCGCCCGCCATCATGCCTACACACGCCTGTCATCATGGCTGACAAACTCCTTCCGTCATGTTTTGGCACAAGGATGCGGACCCGGAGCCACTCTCCTACCTCTCTTACCCCCTTTCAGCTACTTCCCAACGGTGGTTTCTTGCATGGCGTTTGTTATCTTTCACACTGTGACGAGGTGACGGGGCGGAGGAGGAAGGGGCCCCATGAGGGGAGAGCGCCACGTTCGGGCAGACTGTGGTTCTGCCGGGATACGAACTGTACATACACATCCTGCCACGGAGATCTGGGAGCTGGCAATTTCATTTTGGATACCTACACGTACTGTCTTTAAATCTATACCCATTGTCAATGTGATGAGAAGACGATGGTGAACCCGAGCATGCGTCGTCCCAAGGCAGATTTCATTGTCTAACCATACGTTATTCAGGCTGCCGCAAGACGGGATCGACCTCCAGAGCCGCGCTTATTATGCCGCGATATCAGCCGGGATACACCACACCTGCGAGGCCCGGAGATCACGAGCATCAAACCTTGATTCAGCCTCCACTCATCGGGACTTGTCAGCTAACTTCGGACCACAGGCCCCCTTACCATCTCTCAACAAGCGGGTAGGTAACCCGTGTGCCGATACCCCCGCATCAACCACCGCCCTCGCCCTTCTCCAGGCGATCAGTCCGAGCCGTCCGTCTCCTCGCCGTCGTCCCCATCGTCGTTGTCGTCGCCGTCCTCTTCGCCGTTCTCTTCGCCGTCCTCGCCGTCCTCGTCGTCCCCGTCATCCCCCTCCCCCTCCAACTCCTTCTCGGCAAACCCAATCCTCCCCCCGCCCACATCAAACACGGCATAGACCGCCTTGAGAAACACATCCCCAAAAATCCCAAGATCCTCCCCATTCCCCCACTCCTGCAAACCCCCCATACACTTCCCGGTATCGTCCGGCATCACAGTGTAGTTCATGAACCGCCCTGGCACGCGCGCGACAAACCCGTTCTCAAAGCCGATTTCGAAGTCGGGCAGCATCCCATTCTCGAGTGTGGAAAGAGTGCAGGGGTACGTCCAGATCCCCCCCGCCGTCAGGTTCTTGCTCGCGCCGGGGACGGTGCCGTAGTACACCTCTGCTGCGTGCCGCCCCAGAAGGAGGAGGGATGTCCCCGTGTCGGCGATGGCGGTGGAGTTGGATGTGTACCAGGTGTCGTTCCCACCCACATGGATCCCGGAGTAGGGGAACTGCCAGAATGTGGCGTTGGGTGTGAGCGGGGTGTACCAGATGGGCGTGGAGGACTTGTGGCGGGAGGGGTCGACGTAGCCGAAGGTGTAGGCTCCCGAGGAGGAGTGGTGGCGGAGGTCGACTGTGAAGAGGGGGGCGGCGAGGGAGGGTAGGAGAGAGGAGAGGACGGAGGGCTGTTGCGGGTCCGTTTGGGAGGGGAGGGCGTAGGGGAGGCCGAAGATGCCGTCGATGTAGGGGTCGGAGGTCAAAGAGGAGGAGGCCGAGACGGCGGATTCGAGGGTTGCGTTGGGGAGGGTGAGGGAAGCGAGGGAGAGGGTGTCGCGGTAGAGGGTGCCCCAGGCGGCGCTGCCGTCGCCTGGATACTAATGTGTTAGTTGTGGGTTGCGAGAGAGGGGATGGATGTCTGCGTGGTCATGAATGGATGGGTTGCAGGGACTCACTCACCGTAACTAATCATCCACGTCCCGTTCTCAACCTTTTCGGCAGTCGACGACTCCTCAATCTTCCACACCCGCCGCTCGCCCGCCACCGGCTGCCGCGTCTCGGACGAGTAGATCCATCTAACGTCGTCAGACTCAGTGCCCCTTTCACCCCACCCAGTTTCGTCACTCCTCGAGAAAAGAACTCACACATCCGCCGACCCCGTATCCAAATCCATACTGAGCCACTGCAGCGGCGTGCCAAACCCCACGCGGCTCAGGTACTCGCGGTCGTCGCGGATCGTCTCGGCGCCGACGTCGCCGACGCCGACTGCCAGGGGTCGTCTGTCAGCATCTTATTCTCTTTCTCACTCCACTCGTTTATTTTGAGATGGATAGTAGGGTATGGCTTAAGGATAGCAAACTAACCGTCACCTCTCATCGCGTCAAGGGAGGCGGCCAACTCCGCCGGCACTTTGGCACCCCATTTCGTGAGCGCGCGGGCGTACGCCGCCGGGCCGTTGGGGGCATAGTTGGGGTTGCGCTGCAGGTCGAGCGTGACGGAGCGGCGGGTGAGGGTGCTCTTGTTGTCGTGTGGGATGGCATTGACGAGGGAGCTGAGGAAAAGGAGGGCGAGGAAGGTGATGAGACGGAGGGGCGGTTTGGAGACCGCCATTGTGAAGGGACGGGCAGACGGTGCTGCTGTCGTGATACGAAGTCTGGAGTGGGACGTCGGTGGTCAAGGTAAAAGGCGGTCTCGTAAATGCTAAGAAGAAAGCGAAGAGAGCGAGGCTATCGGCGAGGTGGAGGTCGAGGTGTACAGAAAACAAACGAGAGAACTGACTGGAAAGAGAAATGAAGCCAGTGGAAGCCTGGAGGAAAGAAGTCTCAAAGAAGTCTCAGGAGGATGCGCGGGCGACCACGCTACATGAGCTCCCTCGTGTCTTCGATAGACACACAAAGTCCAAGCTACCGTGTCTCGTGTGGTTCAGGCCAAAACACGGCCCGCGGTAGGACACTCGAGGGTCACCTTGACGTCTGGCAGTGTGCTCGGGCAGGATGGCTAAGGACAAAGCACCCCCGAGTCTGACCGTGACACACACGGAAACAACTTCACTTCTGTATTCCGTACCTAGGTGATCTTGCTAGGCTTGCCAGGGAACGAGGCTGACCTCGATAGTGCCAGGGAGAGACCGAGATGGCGGAGAAAAGGGGCTGGAAAAGAGCATTGGTCTCCTCCACCAACTCTACTCTCAAAGACAGCCCTTCTCGTAAACGCATATTAAGACGTCAAAGGCCCAACTCTCATCCCGTCTATCCTCCCTCGACAATCTCACACACAATCCCGGCCTCCCTGACTCTGACTGACACGGGTCACACAACCGCCGTTACGCTACGCTACACTGCCACCCCGGGAACGCTTCCGCGCGCAAACAACACCGGTGCTCGGCTGTCACAAACGACTCGAGGACAAAAACCAGCTACCCCTCGCCCCAGCACGAGCACGACAACGGCGCGTGTCTGAGATGCCCGAGAGCGATGGTCCCACACAGGGGTAAGACACCAGCCACACCTAGCCTAGCGTACGAGTACATGTAGGTGTTGGGCCGTATTGTGGTCGGGCAGTAGGGTTCGGTTTATATAAACGAGTGTTTGCTACGGGAGGCATTGAAGGCATATGTACTCTGCGGCGGTGGGTCAGCTCTGGGTGTAAAAAGGGCTGGAAGCTAGAACTTCAACTTTGTTTACTTCACCTTAACCGTCGTCGTCCTCAACGGCCCATAGACCGGCCGTGCCCCTTGCAGATGCATGGACTTGCCGCAGTTTCGATCAGCACGTCCATCGGCCACCTACATATGCGTGTCATGCACAGGAGACGGCGCTGTGTTACCTCATCTATATAACCTCTCAACGCAGTGACACAAACCCCGTCCCAACACTCATTCCAGAACCAAGCAACGGCAGCCAACACCACGGCCCTCAACCCACTCAGTCAGTCACCGTCAGTCACCACAGCAATACCATCCCACAAAACATCTACTTCATATCGCAGGACCATCTTTATCTCTACTACATAGCTAACATCAATGTCTACAATCCCGCCTGGGCCCCAAAAAACTCCATACCAATGCACCTGTATAAGGCAGACTATAGCTCATCATGCCCCTCCTTCTTCTCCCCCTCCCCAGCCTCCTGCTTGCCCCCCTCCTCTTGCTTCTCCTCCCCCGCCTCCTTCATAAACTCCTTCAACATCTCATCCAACTCCTCCTGCGACGGCATCTTGCCGTCCTCCCCCGGCCGCAGCTTGATAGTCTGCTGCGCAGGCTTGGCCGAGCCCGACTTTGTCCCACTCGCCTTCTCCTTCTTCTTAGTCTTTTCCTTCTTCTCCTTCTCCTTCTTCCCCTTCTCAAAGTTCCGCACCCCCTTCATCGCAAGCTCCATCCCGGCTTTATCCAGCCTATCCCTCCGCTCCGTCAGGTCCTTGACCAACAACACCGGGTCGTCAGTCGCGCCGAGTTTTTCCTGGGCGGGGAGCTTCTCGTCCAGCCAGGCGGTTATAGATGTGTACGCGTCCTCGCTCGCCTTGAGGTCGTCGAGGGTGTAGAGCGGCGGGACGGGGCCGATTTCTTTGTGGAGGTCTTCCATGGCTGTTGCCGTGCCTGTGGTGGTTTCGTCTTCGAGGCCGTCAAAGTCGCCTGATGCGGTCGAGGGTGCCGCGGTTGTTGTGGTGGACGACGAAGAAGAGTCGGTGGACTTGGCCTGCCACGCCTCGTACTCGGCAATCTTGGCCTTGATGTCGGCGATGAACTCTTTCGTGTTCTTGAGCGCCTCCTGCAGGCCCTTGACGAGCTCGGGCCGCTTGGCGGCCTCCTCGATGCGCTTTTGCACGGGCACCGCGAGGGCCTGCAGCGCCTTGAGCTTGGCCTTGAGTTCCTCCCTGGTGGCGTCGGCGCCGTCGCCGTACAGCCAGTCGCTGGCGTCGCTGTTTTGTGTTTCGAGGGTGGCGCGCTCCGCGGCGGTCGAGTGGGCGACGAAGTCGTCCTTCTCGAGCAGGTCCCGCACCGCGTAGGTGTAGCTCTCGAGCTGGTTCAGCGCCTCCTCGCGCTGCCTGCGTGCGCGGTCCGACGCCTCGAACGCCTTGAGGCGGTTCTTGAGGGCGGTCACGTCGGCCTTGGACAGCTGGACGCCGGCCTTCTCCAGGGTGAACTGCACGGGGATGACGACGAGCTCCTTCTTTGCCGCGGCGGGCTTGGCATCGGCGGATTCGGAGGCGGAAGCCTCGGACGAGGTGCCGGTGGCCGTCGAAGTGGTGGACGAGCTCTCGGCGGTCGAGGTCTCGGCCTCGGCCTCCTCAGCTGACTCGCCGTCCTTGAGCGGCTGCTGCTCCTTCTTGCCAAAGCCAAACAGGTTCTTGACGCCGTCGACGAAGCCCTCCTTAGCGTCAGCCTCGCACTCGACCGTGACCTTGGTGACGTCCACCTCGCCGTTCTCACTAGCCAGACGCGCGCTCATCTTGAGCTTGATGTCGGCCTTGTCGCACTTGTGCTTCTCGACCAGCTCGGAAACCGACGCGGTCAGGTTCTGCGTCGTAAGCACCTTGGTCTCGGCATCAACCGAGCCGGCATCCGACGCAGGCGCGGGGACCGTCTGGTGGAAGGTAACCGCAAAATCCTCGCGGTTCGTAAACGTGACCTCCTTGGCGGCCGCGCCGAGATACGACGTGGCGGTCCACAGACGCTGCTGCTTCTCCTTGCCCTCGTCCGTCTTCCACCTGATGCCGGCCGGGTACGCGGCGGCCTCGCCGACGCGGATCTCCTTGACGCGGAAGCTGGGGCTGAGCTCGGCGGCGCGGAAGCCGGCGCCGAACACGGCGGCCTCGTCCGAGTTGACGTTGGTGCGCAGCTTGTCGGCGCCAAACACCTTCTCGAGCTCCTTCTGGACGAACGGGGTGCGCGTGGCGCCGCCGTGCAGGATGACCGAGTCCAGCTCCTTGAGCTCGATGCCCGCCGCGGTGAGGGCGTTCTGGACGACCACGCCGACGCGCTCGGCGTGGGTGGCGGCCATGTCCTCGAACTCGGCGCGCGTGACCTTATACTTGAAGTCGACATCATCATACAGCCCCTCGAAGCCGGCCTGGGTGTTTTGGTTGGCGCTGAGGACGTGCCTGACACGCTCGGCCTCCTTGGTCAGCTTGGAGATGGTGCGGCCGTGGGCCTTGACGGCGTCGGCCTCGACGCCCGCCGTCTTGGCCTTGGGCGACGCCGCAAACTGCGCAATCATGTCGTCCACGATCAGATAGTTCAGCGCGTCGCCGCCGAGCGTCCTGTCCCAGCCGCTGCCCACGACCTGCACCTCCTGCACCGTCTTGTTAAACTTGCCCACGTCCTTGACGGTCCTGCTCTGGAACCGCAGCACCGTCGCCTTGGTCGACCCAGCGCCCATGTCAAAAACCATGTGATACTCGGGCTTCCCGCCCTCATTGACGTTGGGAAACTGCCTGCTGGTCGCGTAGTGCAGCCCGACAGCCACGCCATCACTAATCAGCGACAGCACCTTGAGCCCAGCCAGCTCCGCCGCCAGCTCCACCGCGCGCTTCTCTTCGGCCGTATAGTACCCAGGCACAGTCACGACGGCCGAGCGGACGGGACTCCCAGGCCCGGCCAGCGCCTCAGCATTCCCACGAATACTCTGCAGCTCCATGGCGAGCAGCTCCTCCACCAACCACGCCTCCTCCTCGGGCGTGAACGCGCCGACGCTCTGAAACGCCGCGGAGCCTTTCACTTTATGTCCGACAACCTTCAGCGCGGGGTGGCGTGCCGCATACTCTTTTACCTCTGCGCTCCCGGCCGGCAGACCGAGCAGCGCCTTCAGGTTGGGGTAGACGTCACCCGGAAAGCGGGGCGCGAGCGCCATCGCGTCGGAGCCGTAGGCGCGCTCGGGGAAGGCGCCTTGCTTGGGCCCGTTGGGGGCCGGCTTGAAGGTGACGGCCGAGATTTCCTTGCGGCGCGAGTCCTTTGTGAGGACGATCTCGAGCGGGATGCCTGGTTTTACGAGGGCCGCCTTGATGTATTCGGTGCCGAGGTCGATGCCGACGACGGCCGAGACGGCGAGGACTTGCGGGGTGAGGAGGAGGAGGAGGGCGAGGAGGCGGGTGAGGGGGGAGCGGGTTGTTGGTGTTGGGTGCGCCATCGTGGGCGAGGGTTGGGGGTGGTGGGCGCGCAGTCGCTGTCGAGATGTCGAAGTGTTGGTCGGGCGGGTTAACGGTGCGTCGGTGCAGGGCAATGCAATGCAGTGTGTGCGTGCTGTGGCAAGACGCTGCAACGGTGTCGAGAGCTCCAATTAATTACCCACGGGCTTGGAGAAAGGAAAGAGATAAAACTCCTGCTCTCCCAGCCATGCAGCACAATGTGGCCTCAATTGCTGACGTCGTCGTTGGAAGGGGCGTGTTTGCGCCGCGGGCACAGCGTCGTGTTATCTCTTTTTCTTTGGCAGCAAGCGGCAAGCTGTTCTCTGCAAAAGGACAACTGGTGAGATGCTCGGACCCCTGTTCCGTTGATGTAACGGCCAAGCTCTGGCGGCGACCTGGCCAATCAAGGGACCGAATCCGCGTGGAATTCGGCAGACGCTGCTGCCGCTCCGAGACTGGATTGGCTTGCTGGGGCCAATTAGCTACTTGCCAAGGGCTCCCTGCTTGGCATTGGTCGACGACACTCCTGAACTTGCCAACAACACCGAGTCGAAGAAGCGAATAGAAAACGGTTGGTTGTTGTTCAAGGTGAAGTTGCTTTCATGCCAGTCAATGTAGATTCACAAACTTGTCTGTGTTAGCAAGAGCCCTTGCGAAGGTCACTGCCTCGGGGCTAAATCCCGGAGCTGCTCCGTTCCCGGCGCCGAAACGGCGGTGTGGGGCCGATGCATCGGGAGACGTGTCTTGTCCGGACCGGCAGCAGGGCCGGAGAGAGAGGAGTTGGGGAGGGGGGAGGGTTAAGGTTGGATTGATATAATGATCTGAGTTGGGAGATGATTGATTGGCGACGATGAGTGCATTTGCCTTGTATTGGCAGTTTGGCAATGACATTGTTCTGCCCCACCAATGTTTTGTTTGCTGCAATCGCTTGGGGAAGAGGGAGGGGTAGGGTCAGAATAAATCGAAAAATTTAGTAAAAAAAAAGTGGTGATAAAAAAAGAAAGCATGATATAAAAAAAAAATAAAAAAAAATAATAAAAAAAAAAAGAACCCCAAAAGCTCACCGGCTAACCCTGTCGAGGAGAGGTAGCTGGCTACGAAAACCCAAGCAAGGGTTTTACTTCGGTGCGAACCCCCGCACCGTCTACCCCCCGGATGTGCAGTCGGGGAGCCAGTGAGGAGCCGCTGTCGAGGGGAGGGCCCCTCGACACCCCGAGGTTGGTCGGTCGCAGCTGGGCTCAAACCCTCGACCTCCAGGAAGGTCGAGGGAGGGAGAGCAGTGCGCAGTTGCCCGGGGACGAGGACCACCGCCAGTAACCGTTGAGCCACTTGCGCCGCAGCGGTGGTCCTCGTTGGAAATGGGGGGCGCGGACCTGCTACATATTGTGCTGGCCAATGGCTGGGGTGTTGGGGTGCGGGGCGGGGGGGGGGTTCGTCTGAACCTTGCCCGGTGTGTTCTGCACGTTGCTCTGCAGAGTTCGGTGAGCCAGAGGATGGAAAGGAAGGTCTTGGAAGATCACCGAGCACAAAGCGTAGTGTAGTCGCTGTAACAGGCCGTGATGACATTGCCAACCAACCATCTTCACAGGTCGAGGCTGCCATTCAGCCCCCAAGCATTGTACTTCTACCATCTATCGCCAAACCACCAAACTACTTCCTCCCCTCCCCCCCCACCGCCTCCCCCCTCAACCTCTCCAACGCCACCTCATACGCCCTCACCCTCTCCTCCCCAAACTCCTCAACGCCCTCCCCAATCCTCACCCTCTCCACCACCCCCTCCCGCCCAATACTCGTCACCGCCCCCTTGCCCTCACCCGCGAAATCCCTCCAAAACCTCCTCGCCTCAGCATGCTCCACCAGCGTCCACGCACACCCCCTTCTCCCGGCCCGCGCCGTCCGCCCCACGCGGTGGACATACGACGTCTCGCTGATGGGCAGGTCATAGTTGACGACGTGCTCGAGGTTCAGCAGGTCAATACCGCGCGAGACGAGGTCCGACGCGACGAGGATGCGCAGCTTGTTCTGCGCAAAGGCGCGCAGCGTGCGCGTGCGGCGGGAGGTTTTGGTGGACGAGGTTAGGGTGCCGATTAGGGGCGCGAGGTCGGGGGACAACAGGGCCAGGAGGCGCGAGAGGCGGAGGGCGGCTTCGTTGGATTTGGTGAAGATGAGGACTGTTGTGGGGAGGGTTGGTTTCTTTGTGGGGGGTGGGTTGGCGGTTGGTTCGGGTTCGGAGGATGAGGAGGAGGAATCGGACTCCGAGTCGGATTCTGAGGGTGAGTCTGAGTCGCTAGTCTCTGATCCCGCCGAGGCTTCGTCGGCAGTGTCTTGGTTGACGGCAGCCATGTGCTTGCTGTGCAGCAGGTCGACCAGGTACAGCGGCTTGAGACTGGGCTCGCGGACCTTGATGGCATACTCCTTGAGGAGAGACGGCAGGTTCTGCTCGCCGGCCTTGGTGCCTTCAACCACGATGAGTTTCGGCCTGGACAGCTTCAGTCCGTTCAGCAGACTGAGATCCCGCGTCATTGTCGCACTGAGGATGACCTTCCGAACACCGCTCTTGTTTGATCCGGGAAAGTCGCGGGCACCTGGCTTCGCAGCGCTCAACTTCTCCGTCACCGTATCCAGCCATTGCTGAAAGTCCTGGGCCAGCAACTTGTCGGCCTCGTCGACAATCAACCAGCGGACGTAGTCGAGCGAGAACCCAGGCGTCTTGGTGATGTGCTCCACCAGCCGGCCGGGGGTGCAGATGAGAATGTCGACCTTGGACTCGTGGGCGACAACATGGTAGGGGAGCGGCTGAGTGCGCTCGAGGTCCAGGCCGTCGTCTTCGTCATCCGACTCCTCCAAGCTCACGAACCGGTCCTGCTTTTGCAGATACTGCTCGTACCCCTGGGGATCGTATCTCTGCTCCTCGCCGATGATCACAGATTGTTCCTCCTTGAACACCCTGTTGCCCATGGCTGTCCCAATCTTGACCCTCTTGCCCCCGTTGACGGCAAACGCGGCCGCGCAGGCTTCAAAAGCAAGCTGCACCTGCTGGACGAGGTCTCTTGTCGGCAACACGATGAGTGCGCGCAGCCTGGTAACACGCCCTTTGCTGATGTCGTGGACCATCGGAAGCACATACGATAGTGTCTTTCCAGACCCGGTCGGCGCCGCGACCACTACGTCGCCTTGCCGATCGGGCGAAGGCAACAGTATGGGGAGCACGGCGGTCTGCACTGCAAACGCGTCCTTGAATCCCTTGGTCTCGAGGATTTTGGACGACTCTGGAGAAATCCCCAATTCCGTGAATGGCCGCGTCATGTCCGGGCCCACGCGGACCGGCGACGCAAGCCACGGCGGGAGGGTCTCGTATGTCAGCTTCGACTCGTCAAAGACGACGGGCTCTGGCTGGGGTAGCGGCTCGAGCCCGTGTTCCACCTCTGGCTCGGCCTCGTCCTCGCTAGCATCCTCGGCCTCGTCCTTGCCCTGCAGCGCCTTGTGGACCTTGTCGAAAACCGACTTGTGCCTCCTGCGCATGTCGTCCGCATCTCCATCGGCCATCTCGGTGTCCTGGTTGTCGTCCTGTTTCCTCTTCTTTTTCTTTTCCCGTTTCGGCTTCCGCTCCTCCGCCACGCCATTTGCGGGTTCGGCCTCGGTCGCGGCAGCGCCGTCGGCCGCCGGCTCCGGCTCTGGCGTTACATCCTTCGCTTCCGGCACCTCCTTCTCAGGGGCCGCAGCTTGGGCTGCCTCGCCCCTCTTGCGCTTGCGCGACTTGGACTCCTTCACCTCCCCGTCGACCCCGTCCTCGACGACATCCTTGCTCTTTCTCGACTTGGCCTTCTTCGGTTTCTTTTGTTCTGCCGTCCCCGTGAGCTCTTCGTCTAGCGTCCGCCTGCTCTTGCTGTGGTCGACGGGCGGGAGATCGGCGTCGTCAAAGACGATGCGCTGAGGCTGCGCGGGAGCTGGCTGTGCTGGCTCTGCCGGTGTCTGCCCGGGGACGTAGCGAGTGTAGGGCGTCGAGGTCGAGAAAGAGGTTGCAGATGCGCCTGGTGTCTTTTGCGAGGGATTGGGCGCCTGGTTCTCCTTTGGGGGAGGGATGTACCGGCTGTACATTTTGAGGCGCGCCAGGAATCCCTTCTGGTGGTGAATTGGTCTCGCAGACCTGACCTCGGGTCGTCGACTTTGGCAAAAAAAGTTCGGGCGATCAAGCTTCCTGCATGCTTGGCGCAGGTGAAGGTGGGGCTTCCGCCGTGGGGTGTCGGGGCCTAAGCCTGGACGGGTAGGCGGTGTGGTAACTGTGGATCAACTGGCCAACCCCCTGTCGGCCTCGATCATCCCCTGTCAGGGACACCTGCACTGAGCACTCTCATGCTTCGTGCAGAACTCATCTCACAACTCCCGTCTCCAACAACACCCATTCATCACCACGAGCTGCGCCGTCGGGGAAAATGACCCCTGGGCCCACCCGCAGCCATGGCGCCCACATACAACATCGCCATGGTTAGCGACTTTTTCTTCCCGCAGCCGGGCGGCGTCGAGAGCCACATCTACCAGCTGTCGTCGAAGCTGCGCGACCGCGGCCACAAGGTCATCATCATCACCCACGCCTACAAGGGCCGCACCGGCGTGCGCTACCTGACCAACGGGCTCAAGGTGTACCACGTGCCCTTCTTTGTGCTGTACCGCTCCGCCAGCTTCCCGACCGTCTTCTCCTTCTTCCCCATCTTCCGCAACATCATCCTGCGCGAGCGCATCGACATTGTGCACGGCCACGCCAGTCTGAGCAGCTTGTGCCACGAGGCCATCCTCCACGCCCGGACCATGGGCCTGCGGACCGTCTACACCGACCACTCGCTCTTTGGCTTTGCCGATGCCGCCAGCATCTTTGCCAACAAGCTCCTCAAGTTCAGTCTCAGCGATGTGGACCATGTCATCTGCGTGAGCCACACATGGTGAGTGACACCCCTTGACTTACAGTCAGCCCCCCGCTCACACCCCCCAGCAAAGAAAACACAGTCCTGCGTGCCTCCCTCGACCCGCTCATGGTCTCGGCCATCCCCAACGCCGTCGTGGCAGAGAACTTCAAGCCCCTCGACTACACCGAGCCGCCGCCGCGCTCCTTCCCCGCCCACCACCCGCTGCCCGCCCGGCCGCTCGGCCCGCACGACATGATCACCATCGTGGTCATCTCGCGCCTCTTCTACAACAAGGGCACCGACCTCCTGACGGCCGCCATCCCGCGCATCCTCGAGAACCACCCCAACACGCGCTTCATCATCGCCGGCGACGGGCCCAAGGCCATCGACCTCGAGCAGATGATCGAGCAGAACGTGCTCCAGGACCGCGTCGAGATGCTCGGCCCCATCCGCCACGAGGAGGTCCGCGACGTCATGGTGCGCGGCCACATCTACCTGCACCCGTCCCTGACCGAAGCCTTTGGCACGGTAATCGTCGAGGCCGCCAGCTGCGGCCTGTACGTGGTCTGCACCCAGGTCGGCGGCATCCCCGAGGTCCTCCCCTCGCACATGACTGTCTTTGCGAAGCCGGAAGAGGACGACCTGGTCACGGCCACGGGCAGGGCCATCGCGGCGCTGCGCGCCAACAAGGTCCGCACCGAGCTGTTCCACGAGCAGGTCAAGAGTATGTACTCGTGGACCAACGTCGCCATGCGCACCGAGCGCGTCTACAACGGCATCTCGGGCGCCATCAGCGAGGCCGAGTTCTACGGGTACGACGCCGCCAATGGCGCCGGCAGCAGCTGGAGCGCCGCGCGGGGAAGGTCCGGCGTGCAGAGCTTTGCACTGATTGACCGGCTCAAGAGGTACTATGGTTGTGGCATCTGGGCGGGCAAGCTGTTTTGCCTGTGTGTGATTGTCGATTATCTCATCTTTTTGGCGCTGGAGCTGTGGTTTCCGAGGGACAAGATTGATATCTGCCCCGATTGGCCGAGGAAGGAGAGGAAGGTCGGTGGGAAGGATGCTGGGTGAGACTTGAGGTGGAGTCAAGGCCACCAACCCTGAGGAGAAATGGGTGCCTCGACAGCGCTAAGTCAACCAAAAATGAGAGCCATGGCGGAGAAGACGATAACCAGGATAACAACCTTATCCCACGACTAGATGGTCCGGTTGGGGTACGAGGGTCTGTGCTAGACCCAACGAGGCCAGGAGACATCTCCGAGGGGGAATAGCCATTCTCCCAATGTCATCAGGGCTAATGATGCCTAGGTGTCGCATGGCTTCACCGTCCGGTCTCTGTGGCATGACTGCCGCTACAGTGTCATCTCTCAATCAAGACAACAACACGTTTTATTGCCTCGCACTGACCTCCCTGAGTCTTCGAGCTTGGCACAATGCACACACAATGAGGTTGAATACCTGGGTGGCGTCCACTCGCACGCTGCGCCATGTGGCGGCTGTGCGGAAGACCCATGTGCACTTTTCAGCTGCGGGGGAACGTCGCGACCACGAGGCTGTGCGAGCGAGACCTTCAGCTCCGGCTTGCCGCCTTCACACGGCCAGGTCCTGTCCTGAAAACGGCACACGGCACAGACTCGCAACCCGGCGAGCGACCGGCAGCAGTCGAGTCAAATCGGCAATATCGCCTCACGAACCAGCGATCCTTGGCCACCGAGGTTGTAGCCGTGATGAAGTTCCCCTCACTAGGAAGACATGCCACGAAACGCCCCTCCGACCCGGTCACAAAAGCCAAGGCGATGATGAAGAAGGATGGCGGCAAATTGGCAGATGACATTCTAAAACTGCCGCTCGACAGTCTTATGGCCCTGCCCATCGAGGTTCTCCACGAATTGCCCGCCCCGAAGCTTATTCTCCTCCCCCCCAAGGTCTTGTTCAGGCTCGCTCCCGGTGTCATCGCCAAGGTACCATCTACGCATTTCAACTCGATGCTTCTTCAGCTCCCTGCTGAGGCGCGGGCAAAGCTGTCTCCAAGTCTTTTTGCCAACCTACCACGTACGCATTTCAGAAACCTGCCCCTAGCGACACTCTGGAAACTGCCCGCCAACGTCCTCGCCCAACTGGATCTTGCCCGGCTGGCGATGCTGCCGCCCTCGAGACTCGCAGATGTTCTCCGGCAAACACCTGCCGATCTGGAGCCTCACTCGGGCGAGATATCGTGGCTCCGGTATCTAGCCGATCGAGGGGGTCTGGCCCTACCTCCTCAGGCCCCTGATGGGCTTCACTCGGACCAGGCTGCTGCTGCTGATCCCCCCGACTCGATGGTCTCCCCCCCTTCATCCCTTGAGGGTGGACCTCGGGCTAGGGCTCTGACTCCGGCATTCCCGAACCTCGATGACGATTCCGACCTCGTCGACTCAACCAAGGATGCCCGCCTCGAACGCCTGACACGTGAGAGGGACGCGCTGGGGGAAGAGGTAGCACGCCTCGACGCCGAGAGACGGGACGTAAGTGAAAACATCCACAGATTGCTGGAGAGCTCTGGATGGGACGACTGGGAACCAGACGGCGACCCCTTCGAGCAGATCCTCGAGTTTGCCTCGATTTCCGTAGGCCTTGCGAAGGAGCACCTTGAAGCCGAACAAACCTCGACTAGACAACACGAAGAAGAGGCGAGCCAGCGCCTCGCCCTGGAGAAGACAGTCCAGGATCTGACAGCAAAGCTGGAGGAGCAAACACAACACTCCACCCACGCCGCCACCCAATCCCAAGAAGAACACGAAGCAGAAATCCAGAGGTTACAGCAAATCATCGACAGACAGGACAAGAAATACCAAGGCCTCATGCAGAGCCAGGAGGAGCGGCACTCGGCGACGGTGAAGCGGCTGATCGACGAGCACACGGCCGAGATCGGCGACCAGATGACTGTCTACGAGAAGGAGCTTGCCGAGTTGCGCGTCACCAATGAGCGAAAGGTCGGAGAGGACCCGGGTACCAAGAGGTGGCAAGTCTCTACCAGCCCAGGACCGTATCCCTCGAGGAGCAGCCTGGTGGATAACTCGAATGACTTTAGGTTATTGAATCGGCGGGGAGGCTCAGTCAATTTAAACCACCCATGGACATGGGGGTAATTCTACTATCGATATGCCCTTTGACTTGTTGATAGTAAAGTGTTGAAAGGGAAAGAGAAAAATAAGAGGAGAGGGAGAAGATAGGAAAGGAGAAGAGGAAGAAGAGGAAAAGGAGAGGAGGAGGAAAGAGGAAAGGGGGAAGAAAATATACTCCTTCCTTCTCCCTTCTTCTCTATTCTTACTTTCCTCTTTTATACCTTTTCCCCTATTCTCAAGTCTTCCCCTTTCTCCTCTCCTTTTTTCTCTTCCCTTTTTTCTCTTTCTATAACAAGGCTTAGAGGTAAGCAATAATAAATAAGAAAGAGAAGAAAACTGAAACCTTTATATAGCTTCCTATTAGGGCATTGTACTGATTGTTTATTTGCTTCCTCTTCACGCTTGGTGCCTTATCTTCGACAATGTCTAGGTAAACCCGTTTCCAGAGCCCCGAATCCCTAAACCGACTCCAAACCCTAACCAAAGCGCCCCAAACCCCTTCAATTCATCATGTGTCCAGTACTAACTAACACGCCCAGTCGGATCACAGTACAGCAGGATTACGGACTCACATGACCGTCCAAGGAACGAACCCCCTTCCCCTGCCCCAAAGTGTCCCAGCTCATCGAGCCCGCCCCTGAATGTCGTACGTTTCAGTAAGTGCGGCCATTATCAGCACCTCAGGCCTGGCTGTTGCCCAGCCGAGCTAAGGTGTATGGAAAGCCCGTTCCGATACTGGGTTCTAAATCCAACGCAGTGTTGGCGTGTCGAATCTCGCTTTACCTCGGCGGTTTTCAAGGAGGCAGGAGGCAGGTACACACAGTCCAGAGGCAAGCAAGCCCGAGACGGTAAATCCGGGCACTCCATCAACCAGGAGCAGATGTTCTTCAAGTTGCTCCGGGAGGAGAAGGTGCCTTACACTTTCTTTTTACAGGCATAAGACACCACTCTGTGTCAAGGGAGGGCGACGGGTTCTATGTTCCTCTCTCCCTGGAAAAATATGAGATTGTCTTGAATCCAATTACACCTGCATTCTGGTCCGAGTCGTGTAAAAGAGTTGGAGTTAGGGAAAGCGTCTCTTCAGTGCTCAAATACCATCGTACTTCCCTCATACCACACACCCTGACGAGCCCGTACTTCCCTGTGTTCACGACATCAACATCATCGAGCCACCCACTTTCCCATCCCCGAGCCCATACCAGCTGTCACATACCTTCTTTCTGCTGCTGTCCGTCTCGCTCATGCCTCACGAGACACCGCTGCTTCTGACTCTGGCAGCAACCCCGGTGGACTTTGATGGGTACTTAAACCGCATGCTTCGGCCCCCGTCCTCGAACTCTTCCAACTCCCAAACTCTTCTGTCCCATTCATGGCTCACGCACTCATGTCTCACGGACACATGCCTCACGCCGTCAAATGCCTCTTGTCCACGCCATATTCCCCTCGTCCACCTCCTGGCTCTCGAGCAACCCCCTCGTCGTCACTCTCGAACAAGCGCCCGTTCTCCCGGTGTCCTGCACATCCTGCCACCACCAGACGCCCCGACTCTCAACGACACTCCCCCATGATGCGCCGTGGTCACCCTAACCGCTTGTCCCCCGACCGTCCTCGGTTCCTCATCCTCCCACCGGCCGAGTCTCAAGGTCAACAACAGGACAACAATCCTTTTGGTACGTCTCCCGCTCGCAGTCGAGACCTGCCCAGAATCGAGACCTGTCTCGCTCTGTTCCGCGACTCTTGACTGACATGGCGCCTCAGAGACGCAGATACGAGTAGCGACCGACCACCCAGCCATCACCCGTCCCCCGTCCTTCCAACTTCGAGACGCACTCGCGCTTCGTCTTCGTCGCAGCCCGCCCACGATTTCGTACCCCACGGCCTCAGGAATTCTCTCATTATCAAACCCCCCATCCCCGGTTCGCGTGGTATTCGACAAACGAACTTTCATCATTGGACGTGGACAACCCCCAGGTGAGAACCCTCAACGACTTGAGCTTTGCGGACAGGGCTTCTCTTCAGCAATGAAGAGATGTTCGTAGAAGCGACGTACCGAGAGTTGTTGACTGACACCCTCTCGTTCATCCCCCAGATACCTACCCACGCGGCCTCAGAAGCCCCCGACACCACCAGACAGCCCAACGGGGCTGAGTGACGGACCAGGAGCCAGACTCATCATTGGCCATGGACAGCCCCCAGGTGAGGACCCCCAATGATTCAACCATGAGCTGTGTGTACCTATATATCTTATTCTGAGCTTCGGCAATGACGACTCATACTAGCGACTGGTATGAGGGGAAAATCACAATCACAACGTGGGCGTCGGCTTCGGCTGACGCCTCGCAGCACTCCAGATTCCCGCACGCGGCCTCAGAAGCCCCCGACACCACGCAACCCAACGGGTCCGAGTGGCGGACCAGGAGCCGGAGTCATCATTGGCCGTGGACAACCCCCAGGTGAGGACTCCCAATGATTCAACCATGAGCAGTGTGTATGTCTTATGTCCGAGCTTCGGCAAAGACGCCTCCCCATGGCGACGGGCATGAGGAGGACTTTGGCTGATGTCTCTCAGCGTTCGCACATTCCCACACGCAGCCTCAGCGGCCTCGACACCAGGTAGCCCAGCAGGGTTGGGTGGTGGATGAGAAGGCAATGTCATCATTGGCCGTCGACAACCCCCAAGGCGAGTAACTCCAATGATTCAATCTCGGCAGGGCGTATATATCTTATGTCGAACTTTCGACGATGATTATCATAGCGACGGGAATGAGGGGCCTTGTAAATCGACAAACAGTGCGTCAGCTTCGGCTGACGCCTCGCAGTTTTGCAGATTCCCACACGCAGCCTTAGCGACCGCCATCCCCACGACGAAGTGGCCGGCCCTTCATCATCGGCCGCCGAACAACGGAGGGGCTCACACCGTCCCAGACGTGCCCCGCCAGGATCTTCGAAGCCTCGGCGGGTGGCGACGGGTATGAGGGGAGCTTCGTTGTCAGCCTCGGGTCTCGTTCTGTCGACACCCCTGTGCTGCCCCAGGAACCAATAACCACGGCGGTAGGCGGGCTGCGACAGCACGGGGGGGTGCAAGAGGCGACGGCTCCCCATGGTGGTGTGTACAATATTTCCAACTTGTTGTGCTTCGGCAACGAAGAAACGCGAGGGAGCGAGCGACTGGTGGGAGTGTTGCCCCGACGTTGATAACCCCCGTGTTGCAGACTGCCAGATACCCTCGAGGCCTCAGTTCGGACGAACGGCGCGAGCATCACCCGGGCGGGTACTATGCCACGGCCACGTCAACATCATCGGCCAGAGCGGCGTCGTTTTTTGGACCTCGGCTGCCATGGCACTGCCACTTGACAACACGGCGGGCGTCGGGTGTCGGTCGGTCGGCGGTCGTCTGTCGTCTGTCGTCTATCGGGGTGGCGGGTGCGTCCGAGCCGACACCACGCACTTGCATGGTGTCGGGATGATTGTCGTGTTCTGTTGACGGTGCTGTGAATCTGGTCGAAACAATGATGGGGCGCCGCTCGGAGGAGGTGATGGCGATGAGACGGGGGTTCTTTGCTGTACTGGTAGTGAGTCGTGATTAATCAATGGCCATTTCAAATTGATGCCTATGAGATTGGGTTGGACAAATATGTCGAGATGTGGAATGCTTGTTTGGTAGATTGGGCACAGTAGGTACCCGATGATATCGAGGTTGGCCGGTGATGAAATGGCGGAAGCAGTGTTCGGAAGAGAGGAAGGAAGGAAACGGAGCGGGTGTGGGAGAAGCAGGTATTTATAGGTGCCGGAACACACTGCAGTGTTTCTGTGTCAGCAGCTGCAGTCGCATCTAACTTGAACCAGCCTCAAATTCGACCGAGAGCATCACTGGAATCTGTGATTGCATGATGAAGAGGAGCTGAAGGACTGCTTCTTGACCTTCACGTTGCTGTCCTCGGACCCTTGTACAAGGTCCACCGTCCCATTGGCTGCTTGAACGAATCACGAACCCAAAGCGGAAAGAACAAGGCCCACCTCTAACGACCTCTGACTGTTCCGCAAGGCAACTTTCCCAGTCGTTGACGGACATCGCCGGTTGAGATGATTCGGAGGCCTTGGATATTTCCCCTTGTTTGTTCGTCATAGTTAGACAGAACAAAAAGAAGAAGGAAAAGAGAGAGTATCTAATCTCTATATAAGAAAATTTGCCCTCCTTTCTCTCCTTCTCTCCTTTACATACTTTATCTTCTACTTATTTCTCTCTTTCCTAAATATAATTTACCTTCTCTTATTCTCTCCTTTTCCTGGATTTTCTTTCTCTTTTCTCTTCCCTTTACTCTTCCAATCTTGAAGCCACGATAAATATTGAAAGCTCTCTTCCGGCTAATAAACTAGGTCTGCACTACAAGCCCCCAACTCACTTAAGCCCCCCACTCAACAACACACTCTGCCCCGTCAAATATCCCGTCTGGCAAAACACCAACACCACATTCGCCACCTCCCCCGGCGTGCCCAGCCTCCCCACCGGAATATTCCTCACATCCCCGGGCGTCCCCTCGAGAAACTTCTCATCAGGAATCATGCCCGTCTCCCCAATCATAGCCGGCGCCACATCATTCACCGTAATCCCGTCCTTCGCGTGCTTGGTCGCGAGGCTCTTCATCAGCCCGTGCAAGCCCGCCTTGCTCGCCGCGTAATGGCACCCGTTGATGCCGCCCCCGTGCGCCGCCAGCGACGACACGAACACGATGCGCCCCCACCCGCGGGCGGCCATGTGCGGGATGCTCAGTTTGGACAGGATGAAGGCGGCGCGCAGGTTGACGGTGAGGGTGTGGTCGAACTCGGCGACCGAGATGTCGGCGATGTCCGGGATGCGCTTGCCGTAGCCGGCGTTGGAGACTAGGATGTCTGGGCCGGGTTGGCCGTGCAGGTCGCGGATGCTGGCGAAGAGGCGCTGGATGTCGGCTTCTGAGCCGACGTCGACCTTGTGCGTGGAGATGGCGGGGTTGGGGGCGTCGGGGGACTGGTTGCTGCGCAGGGCTGAGAGCTCCTCTTCGAGGGCCAGGATCTTGTCCTCGCTGCTGGAGTAGGTCAGGGCGAGGTTGACGTTTTGGAGGAAGAGGGCTCGCGCGCAGGCGGCGCCGATGCTGTGCAGCGTTCATGTTAACGGAGATCCTTTGGTGGAGAACAGTTCCGCTTGATTTACCCTCCCGAGGCCCCTGTGATCAGGGCAAGCTTGCCTGCAATGTCGTTATCGAGGCTGGGCATTTTGAAATGCAATATCGTCTAGGCCTTGGATGAAGATGGTGTGCCAAATGTCCAATGGTATTGAGAGTGTCGTGTCCCTCCCAAGACCAATGGGATGAACACAATGAAGCCTCCGTTCAAGTCCGGGTACCTGACCCCGCCGGACCCTGCCGATACCCCGCAGTTCAGCGCGGATCCGTGCAAGTCCACCCTCGCCACGGCGCGGGGCGGACCCCCCCATCGGCGTATTACTTGTCCGGGCCGGCCGGAAGACACGGAGTCGACGGCAACATGCTTGTGGTAGGTTTGTTGCGGTTTTCTGTATTGACCCGTTTTGTGAGACTTATACTTTATTTAGCCAGACGGAATCCTGCTTGCTCACTGCAGTGGAGACGCCGCCCGACATTAATCACAGTAACGCCGGCCTCAACCGAGAATTTCCACAAACACCACACATTCAAGTACAGGTCGCCCTGTTCAGAGCCCCGACTCCCGCTCGCCTGATATCGAAGACCGAATACCTTACCCAAGAATACAAAAACAAAAACAAAAAAACACCGCAGACATGGGCACGCCCTTCATCTCCCTCCTCGAGCCGACGCCGCTCCCCTGGGAGCGCGCCCTCCCACCCTCCGAACAACCCCACGCCGCCTCCCTCCCGCGCACCTTCCTCGACGCCATGACGGTGCGCTCGCAGGTCTTCGTGCAAGAACAAAACATCCCGCAGGCCAACGAGTTCGACGCCGACGACCCGCGCTGCGCCCACTGGGTCATCTACGCGTCGGTCAACCAGACCGTGTCTCCCGCAGTCACCGACGCCGCCACGGGCGCGGTCCTCCGCCCACGCCAGAGCGAGACCCAATCCGTGCCGATCGGCACCGTGCGCCTCGTGCCCTTCCCGCACCCGCCGCACCCGCTCCGGGGCGGGGTCTACGTCGACGGCGAGCTCGTCTCTTCATCCTCCTCCCCTGCCCCAGAAGACACCACCACCGCCACCGCCAACGGCACCACCCAACCAACATTCACCCCCGACCGCCCAACCACCTTCCACGACGGCATCGAGCCCTACGTCAAACTGGGCCGGCTAGCCGTGACCAAAGAATTCCGCGGCCGGGGCATCGCGGGGCAGCTGGTCCGCACGGCAGTCGACTGGATGCGCACGCACCCGTCCTACTTCGACCCGAGCCCCGCCGAGCGCGGCTTCGAGCAGCTCGGCATGGAGCACGGCGGGACGCTGCCGCGGTGGAACGGGCTGCTCTGCTGCCACGCGCAGGAGGACGCCGTGAAAGTGTGGGAAAAGTGCGGGTTCCAGATCGACCCGGAGATGGGGACGTGGATGGAGGAGGGGATTCCGCACTTTGGCATGTTTCTGAGGGTCGAGGTTGAGCCGGAGGCGAAGGGGGTTTGACGGAGAGGCTCTTCTTTTCTTTGGGGTTTTCTCGCAAGACATTGACTGTAGACTTGATGGCTTCCAGGGTGTTCATAGAGTTAGACCGCGATACCACGTTCTGGTCACTTTCGTTGTACAGGCAGATAAAAAAACAAAAACTCCACGTTACGAGCATAGCACGTTATCGCACCGTAGACGCCGGTCTTGTCAGAAGATCACCATTACCCCCATTTTGCGAGAGCCCTATTTGTGCCTGTTTGACAAGAATGCCATGCATCCACCAGACCGTAACGCGCCAAAGCAGCCCTGCAAAACAAGCCGTAAAATCCGTCCCGTCCCGGTCCAATATGCCTCCACCCAAGCAACCCTTTACCGGTTGCTCTTGGCCACGCGCTCCAACTCGTCCTTCTTCTTGATGGCGTACGAGTTGCTGCTGCCCTTGGCAGCGTTGATCAGCTCCTCAGCGAGGCACTCGGCGATCGACTTGACGTTGCGGAACGACGCCTCGCGGGCACCGGTTGTGAGGAGGGCGATGGCCTGGTTGACGCGGCGGAGGGGAGAGACATCGACGGCCTGTCTCCGGACGGTACCAGCAGAGCCGATACGGGTGCTGTCTTCGCGGGGGCCGCAGTTGACGATGGCGTCGACGGCGATCTGGATGGGGTTCTGGTCGGTCATGAGGTGGATCTGCAGCCCAGTTAGAATGCATGTCTCCTTCAAGCGCCCAAGTCCCAATTCTCACAATCTCAAACGAGTGCGCGACAATGCGGACGGCCATCAGCTTCTTGCCGTTGTTGCGGCCGTGCATCATCAGCGAGTTGGTGAGGCGCTCGATGATGGGGCAGTTGGCCTTGCGGAACCGCTTGGCGGCGTAGCGACCAGCCGAGTGGGGGAGGTAGACGGGAGACCGGATCTGGATGTAGTCGCTGCAGAGAGAAGCCCGTTAGCCTCCGGCCCCAGCACAAGCAGCCCGCCCGACAGTCGGTTCCAAAATCGAAGGCGGCCCATGTCGTCGCGGATTGGGAGTGTTGTCTTACGTCAGGGAGATGTCCCGGATCTCAACATCCTCGTAGCTCCAGCGGTCTGCAATTGACACCAAGTCAGCGTCGGGTCCCGGAGATGGCTTTTTGCCGCCGATGCATCGGTTTGCGGTCGAGCGCGGAGTGGGCGCAAAATTGACGTACTGAAGAGCTTGACGCTGCCAACCTCGGCGAGGACCTCCTTGGGGAGGACCTCGTAGCTGGAGGAGGCCACTTCGACTTCGCCTTCAGACATGTTTGCGGTGATCGGCTGGCTGAAAAGCTGAAGGTGGTGATGGATTGGAAGTTTGGCGTGGAGGACGTCGACACAGAAGCCTTGAGTGCGTGTGGTCGTGAATTTTTTGGTGGCCCCGCCGGGAGTGGTCTGGGCGGCCCTGCAGCCACTCACAGCGCCCCATTTTATTAGGGCTCGGTTAACCTAAGCTCTGACATCTGGCCGCGCGCGCTCCGTCAGAAAACTCTCCCCGCCTTTTGCGGCTCGACCACCGACTCCAACCCTTCACCAAACCACCAGAACAGACATCAAAATGGCTCCCGCGGCAGCTGGTGCGAAGAAGCAGAAGAAGAAGTGGTCCAAGGGAAAGGGTAAGCGCTTTTTCGCCGGCGGATTTCTGATGACAGCCGCTAACTCTGCCAACAGTCAAGGACAAGGCCCAGCACGCCGTCATCCTCGACAAGGCCACTTCCGACAAGCTCTACAAGGATGTCCAGACGTACCGTATCGTGACCATCGCCACCCTCGTCGACAGGCTCAAGATCAACGGCTCCCTCGCCCGGAGGTGCCTCAAGGACCTGGAGGAGAAGGGACAGATCAAGCAGGTCGTGGGACACAGCAAGATGAAGATCTACAGTACGTTGCGTGCAGGCGAGGGCGGGCAGGGAACCAGATGCTGACACAGGACCACAGCTCGTGCCGTTGGCGCCGCCGAGTAAATTCCTCATAAATCATATCGACGGACCTGGCAGGCGGGAATGCGACTTTGGTAACGACGGTTCGCTTGGGGTTACGGTTATTCGGGCATGGCTACGTCTCTGGGAATGGGATTCATTTTGCAGCTCGGTCGGTGTAGCATAGGGATCGGAAGTGCTCCAGATCCTTAGACTGGAATTGCATCAAGATACGGACAACGCCGCCGCTCCGCCCTGCCAGGGCTGGGGTATGATCAAAAAGCCGCCCATGCCGATCCAATGCCGTGATAACCATGACGCCGGCCCGAGTGTCCCTTGAGGGAAGGGCGGGCGCATCAGGAAGCGAATTGATACCCGTCAAACACAGTCTGTTGGACGTGACTGCCATGTGCTCACGTCTTGTTCCCATGCCGTAGTAGGTTTTACCAGACATTGCCGAGGATGATGGGGCATCCAACCGATTGCGGTCCTCACCTACACTCGATGTCGGCCAACTCAGACTCGGATGTTCGAGAGAATATACCCCAGCTGCCCGGCGGCAACTGAACTCCTGAACTCAACCTCTCAATGCCATGCCTCGTCACCTCTGATACAGAGACTATCACGGTCTAGCCATCAACCTCCGTGCTGTATTTCAGGCTTTTCCAGCCCTGCCCCCTACAACAGCTCAAGATCGCCACTTGCCACATGCAACATAGACAAGCCTTCACCACAATCAAGATCTCAAATCCATGGAGGCGGCCGGTGGGTCTGCTTCAGACGGACTTCAGGTTCTGGAAACACCAAAAACTTTTCCAGCTGGGCCCAATTGGCGCGATTTCATTGGCTGCAAACTTCCTCGGAGGTTTTATTAGCCTCGTGGTACTTTGTACCGTTCAGCCGAGCAACATGAACCGCAACGTTTGTCCGCCATCTGACTCGGCTTGCGATAACGGTTAGGGGCTGTTCGAGTCGCGTAAACCATGGTTGCTTGGAACACAGGCAGATAAGAACAGGAGACCATCGTGACGAGACGCTGGCGATGTCCGGTTTTGTCGCATGAGGGAAATTCTGAGCATCCAGACCCATGAAAAGAACTCCCATTCGGCCGTCGATTGCAACAAAGACTGGGAAAGACTGGGACCTCTCGGGCTTTGCCGGCATTGCAAATCCTTAGCGCCACGGCAAGGCTGCAAAACAGAGCAAAGGAACATGGCTGCCCAGCGGTTGCCGTGCACTCCAGTGGCTGGTTTGTGGCTGGCCCGTGCGTTTAGCGGGACCAGGGGCCGGAAAGACTCGCACCTCAAAAGCTGGCCGCTTCCGAGCCTGTTGCGAATTTTTTTCCCTCTCCCCCCCAACTCCCAGGCTCGCTGAATTTATTTTCTCGCGACATCCTGCATCCTCCATCTTCCTAGACTCTCGCAGCAGAGCTTGGACTCCCCCCTCCACTCCATACTTTTTCTTCAGAGTTGTCTTTGAACAAACCGTCAAGATGACGAGCAAGGAGGATATCAAGATCCTGGGCATGCCGGTAAGTCGCGATCTGCCGTCGAAAATCGCTCGCTCCATCGCGCATCGTCGGGTTTTGCCCTCGGCACGCCGCGCCATCTCGATCGCAGTCTCCAATTGACCTCGGCCGCTGGATTCAATGGATTCTGCGACGATTGGCAGCCGGGCGGTGCTCTGGGCAAACTCTGCGGTCGCCTTGGAGAAGTGGATTTCCGGTCTGCAATCAACAACAGGGACATCTTGCTAATCGATTCTTTCGCAGTCCTTCGTGGTCGACTTCCTGAGTACGTGAATCGCGCATTCCCTCGTAGCCATCAGCTTGCTGGACACGGATGGCAGACGCTGCCTAGGGATCCTGCGCCGCAGTTGGTCCCAACACGGAACACAATGCTGACTGAAGCGACAGTGGGTGGTGTCTCTGCCGCCGTCTCGAAGACCGCCGCTGCCCCCATCGAGCGTATCAAGCTCCTCGTCCAGAACCAGGTATGTGCTACTGCTATTCATTGATCTCGTTGCCTTGGGATTGGTTTCGGACAGCTTGAGCCGCTTGCGACGACAGCGCGGATCCGAGCTCCCGGTGTCACGTGCAACACGCGTCGTGGCCCGGCCCAGGCTTCATCTCGTAGCTGATTGAACATCTGCTAACACCCGCCCAGGATGAGATGATCAAGGCTGGCCGCCTCGACCGCCGCTACAACGGCATCGTCGACTGCTTCAGGCGCACCACCGCCGACGAGGGCATCATGGCCCTGTGGCGTGGTAACACGGCCAACGTCATCCGTTACTTCCCCACCCAGGCCCTGAACTTCGCCTTCCGTGACAAGTTCAAGAAGATGTTCGGCTACAAGAAGGACCGTGATGGCTACGCCAAGTGGATGGCTGGTAACCTGGCCTCCGGTGGTGTAAGTTTGCATGCGCCCTGATGCTCGACTCGCCTTCTAACCTTCCATAGGCTGCTGGTGCCACCTCGCTCCTCTTCGTCTACTCGCTCGACTACGCCCGTACCCGTCTTGCGAACGACGCCAAGTCCGCCAAGGGTGGCGGTGCCCGCCAGTTCAACGGCCTGATCGACGTCTACCGCAAGACCATGGCCACCGACGGTATCGCCGGTCTGTACCGTGGCTTCGGTCCCTCCGTCGCCGGTATCGTCGTCTACCGTGGTCTCTACTTCGGCATGTACGACTCGATCAAGCCCGTCGTCCTCGTCGGCTCGCTCGCCAACAACTTCCTTGCCTCTTTCGCTCTCGGCTGGGCCGTCACCACCGGTGCCGGTATCGCCTCGTACCCCCTTGACACCGTCCGTCGCCGCATGATGATGACCTCGGGTGAGGCCGTCAAGTACAAGAGCTCGTTCGATGCCTTCCAGCAGATCGTCGCCAAGGAGGGTGTCAAGTCCCTCTTCAAGGGCGCTGGTGCCAACATCCTTCGTGGTGTTGCCGGTGCCGGTGTGCTCTCCATCTACGACCAGCTCCAGGTCCTGATGTTCGGCAAGGCCTTCAAGTAAACTACTCGCCACTGTACAACATCCTCGATGATGGAGGCAGTCGGGGGCTAATCCAGGCCTGAGCAGCTGGCTCGGCCGAGGGGACGAGGGGATGGGTTGGGAGACGGGGATCCTTCGTGGCAGGCAGCAGATGCTTCTGGACGTTGGGTATGCGGGGCACAAAAACTGGGCATGTCTGGCGTTACTGGGACGCGGATGGGCCGGTCACCCGCTGTAATTTATACTTGAGCCATTCCCGGTGTATTCCTTGCTACCATCTTGTGGTCGCTGTTGCTTCGTGGTTGTTTCCTTTTGTTGCATGCGACTCATAGATCCCATAGTTGGCCAATTCACGGTGATTTCCTTACTGCTCTTGTCTTTGCGCGTCTCATTTTATCCTTTGAAGAAGCAGATAAACGTGATGGTGTTGCAAACATGCTCTGTTTGCCAACCGCGACTTACGTAATAATCGCGCGTCTCTTACCTTCCCACTTCACATCTTCCGCGACTTGCAACAACCACGTTTTAATTTTCAGGTTGAACCGTGACATTGCAACTGCAGCTGATTCTAATCGTTTCGGTCGGCCTGGATCAACCTGCCTTGCACAACCCTGCCCTGCACACAACAGAAACAACCTGGAATATTCATCCCGCGAAAACCCAAGATGCCACCCCGCGCGCTTGGCACCGGCTCTGCAACCCGCGGTCGCGGTAGCAGTAGGGAAGGGTCGACATCCACCGCCCGAGGGGGGGCGGCAACGGCAGCAGCAGCGGCAGCTGGTTCTGGGACCAACAGACGTACTTCTGCGTCTGCTACTACTACTGCAGCCAGGGGAAGGGGAGCGGGTAGGGGAAGGGGGAGTGGCATGCCGCGCGGCGGGAAACGTTCGTCGAAACCACAGGAGGGGAGAAAGGAGCGGCCGGGGCGGGAGGTGGTTGACCTCGGCGGTGACGACGACGAGGATGATTACACGATGGGGGAGGATGATCTGGATATGGACATGGACCGGGACGACCGGGACGACCGGGAGGATGAGGATGAGGACAAAGAGGACGAGGACAGGGAGAAGATACCGGGGGAGTTGTTGACGCGGGTGTTGCATGCTTTTTTTGAGCGGGAGGGGACGAGGATTACTAGGGATGCGAATGCCGCTGTGGGGAGGTATGTGGATGTTTTTGTGAGGGAGGCGATTGCTAGGGCGGCGGTGGAGAGGGAGGGGGGGTTTTTGGAGGTGAGTTCTTCTTCTTCTTCTTCTTCTTCTTCCCTTCCCCCCCCTCTTTTTACTTGGGGATGTTCCTGCAAGGGGAGGAGAGGAGTGAGTGAGTACGGCTAACAGTGATGGATAGGTTGAGGATCTTGAGAAGATTGCCCCGCAGCTGTTGATGGATTTGTGAGGTGGCGTGGAGAGCCGGCAGATCCGTCGACGGCGGAGAGAACTGCACAAGCGTCAGGACCTTTTACTACCGCGGAGGACGCAACGGAGTGGTCACGACAACCAGGCTCTCAGCCATCAACCATGAGCTCTATCTGCAACTGACTGGACGATAAGCCAGTCCGTCGTCCAGCATCCGGCCAGCGCATCGCCCAGGGGCTTCTGGGCATCAAGAGGGAAGAACCATCGATGTCACTCGTGAGTAGCCGCGATGCACAGGCCCAGCAAAACACGGCGGCAGAAACACTGCTACCGACGAGCCGGAAGATCGCTTTGCAAGGGGCGCGGGTCAGGAAACCAGCCGGAGGAAGGTGCAGGGACTCCCAGCTTGGCAGCAAGTGGTGTACGTCCAGCGATCACCCGAGCCGATCAATACCAAGGCCAAGGGCTAGGACATGCCCATGAGGAAGCCATTCCCACGACGCGGCTGGGTTGCCTCTGCTGCCCCTACCAACCGTTCCTCCATCTAGGCCCAATTTCCGGCCCTCCCTCCCATAGGAGTTAAAGTCAATGATAAACGACAAGTTGGAGCCGCCTCTGCGCAGCGTGATACTGTGTACTGTGTACCTCTAGGTTCAAGCCGTTGTGGATAAGACTTGAACTGTGGAAGGAATCGGTGCAGATCTCGAGCCCTCTGGCCAAGTCACCTATCTCGGCGGGTATCTCAGCTCTAGGTAGGTCTCCAGTTCCTTGCACATGATTCATGGTACGGGGTGAAAGAATCCACTATGAGCCATGCCGGGCATAAAAACATCAACGCAGGTATTCCCCCCCCCCCAGCGAAGAACAACTTGTGCCACCACTGTGGTCGTCTCGACGAAGGCTTGGCAAACCTCGATTGCCTTCAGTCCAAGTTGTTGGGGCTGGACCGTGTGGATTCAAGTGGGTCGTCAATGGGGAATGGGGAAAGAGCCCGACATCTCACGAAAGCGATGGTTCACGTTGGCTCAACGCTGGGTTGACGCTGGGCTCTGCCCTGGCCGAAGCCTCTTCTGCGGCTGCAAAAGCGTCCGGCAACCGAAGCGCTCGGTGGCGGCCTTTGAAACCGCAAGGCGTTTGACAAGTGTCAGAGGCTGCGGCAGAAGGCCGAGGACCCCTGTCGGCCCCTGTGGGTCGCGTTCCACCCAACGGCCCAGACCCCGCAACGGCGCAGCCTGCAACCGCAACCTTATTTTCGGCTCCAGCATCGTCCGGTCAAGTCGACCAATCCGGGCACCATCATTTCGACAGCACTTTGTCCGGGGCTTGCGCACCTCAGCCCATGGCCGCGACCGTCTCCAGGCCCAAGACGGCCGCAGTCTGCGGTGGCTTGTGGGCTGCTGTCGTTCATAACTGGGCGAGCAGGCGCCAGATGGCCGGCAACCCGTCTTTCCGTCTCCAGGTGCAAGCCAGTCTGTTTTTAGTCGACAGGAAGCAGGTCGAGGATGGCTCTGCAAGCTAACATGGACGCCTCTCGACGGCAAGACATCCGGGCGGCTCTACGAGGCGATTCGACTCGCCATTGACGAGCCTGTCTGGTTGAAACGAACAGTCGTAATCGTCAGAACTCGTCCCCCTTCTCGGACCCAGCATCCTTGGGTTTGTCATCGGGCTGCCTCTCGCAATACCCCGGCCCAGACATCTACTCCCTGTAACAGCAAGACTTCACGGGAGAGCTTTGTCGCACTTGTTTCTTGTTTTTACCTGCTTCGTCTCTTTTGATTCGCCGTGGCGTGCCCCTTCAGTGCGCTCGACGCCAGAGTCGGGGGCAAAACATCGTGATGTTTCAAAAACCTCAGACTGGACCCTGGTCCCTGCAGCGGCAACCCCTTGCCCCTCCACACCCTCGCCATGGCCGCCTGCACCATCGGACGATCCTTCACTTTCCCGAAGGCCGCTCGGAAACTGTTATAATTCATGCCGTCCTGATCTCCAGGCCCGGCTTTCTCAACCCTTCTCGTCAGTGATAGTCATCAGTTCAGGGTCCCCTCCTTTCCTAATCCTTTCTCTTCCTTTCGGTGCCGTCGTCTCTTCGTAATCTTCTACACAGGCTAGTCCTGCCCTTGTTCACAGCGCCAGTCGCTTTGCGTCTCTTCAGTCACTCTTTCGACGAGCCGGACCCTCGCTTTCCCGTACACACATCCGTCACTCAAGATGCAGTTTACAACACTCGCCCTCGCCGCTCTCGCGAGCGTTGCCTCCGGTCAGTATTCGAGATTATGAGATAGACCAAAAAAAAAAAAGAAAAAAAAAACTGACAGGCACCAGCCCAAAAAACATGGACCGTCACCGTCGCGCAAAACGGCAGCCTGACATTCTCGCCCGACAAGCTGGTCGCGCAGCCGGGCGAGTATGTGCAGTTCCAGTTCCACTCGGGCAACCACACGGTCACGCAGTCGACCTTTGACAACCCCTGCCAGCCCGTCGGCATGCACAGCAACCTGACGGGCTTCCACTCGGGCTTCCTGCCGGCCGCCGCGAGCGCCGCCATGGGCATGATCCCGACCTACACCATCCAGATCAACAACACCAACCCGCTGTGGCTGTACTGCGCCCAGGGCAAGCACTGCGAGAACGGCATGGTCATGGTCATCAACGAGCCGTACGTTACCTTTCAACCCCTACCCCGCAACTCCTGACTGACATATTTCCCTCCCAGCGCCACTAACCCCAACCGCACCCTCGCAAACTACAAGTCGCTCGCCGCCAAGGCCCAGACCCTCGTCCCCGGCGGCGCGGCCGGCGTCGGCGGACAGACGGGCTCGACCGACCAGACCCAGACCGGCGGCACCAACCCCACGGGCACCGGCGCCGCCTCTCCGTCCCAGTCGACCGCCGCCGCCGGCATGCTCGCCGCGCCGGGCACCTTTGCGCTCGCCGCTGCTGGTGCCGCTGCCCTGTTCTTTTGAGCGGGCACAGTCGGGGGAGAAGTGGGTGTTTTGGGGGGTTGAGTCGGTCTGTTTATAGCGGGATTTAATGTTCATCGTTGGGGGGAGGGTGACGGCTGGTTCGGATATACCTTTTTGGGGGCGACGTTTGGGGGATTTCTATTCTATACTCGTGGTCAACTGTACATGTATCATGCCCCGGGGCGTGGGTTACATACTGTATGAAAATTGAGCGGATGTGTTTATATGGGACTCTGGCTCCGTTTGCAATGACTTGATGTGATGTTTAACATGGCCCTCCCTCCCAAAGTATTCACAGCACCAAACCCCCTGGATAACTCTCTCACCAACCCCAAAATAAAAACCAATGAATAAAAAAGAAAGAAGCAAGAAATTTACTTCCCCCCCGTCCCCGGCGCAACCCTCCTCTTCCTCCCCTTCGCAGCAGCCGCACACAACTGCCGCCTCGGCTCCGTGCCCGGCCACCCCTCAGGCCGCTTAACATACCCCACAAAGTCATACTTGGGACTATTCTTGAAGAACCCGACCCAATGCGCCAACCCCTCGTGCACCTTCCGCTCGGCCTCGGCCCTCTCCTTCTTCTTGAGCTCCCGCAGCTCCGCCGCGCTCCAGTACTTGCCGTCGACGGCCGGGTCGTCAATCGGCAGGAACATGTCCTCGACGCCGCGCAGGTCGGGCGTGCGGTCCTCGGCGAAACAGCCCGTGATGTAGGCGCGCGCGGCGTCGCACCCGGAGAGGTACTGGTAGGAGCCGCCGGGCCCGTAGGTGCGCCTGTTGGAGGACACGTCGTAGATTGTGCCGTTGATGGCGAGGTAGATGGGCTTGGTGGGGTCGGTGCCGTCGTAGGTGGCGAGTTGGGCAGGGGTGAGGTAGATGGGGCCGGTCTGGGGGCGGGGGGTCAGATTGGTGGTTAGAGGAGAGTTTGGAGGGAGGGTGGTGGGTTAAGGGGAGGGAGGTGAAAGGGGGGAAGTGTGGGCGGGGGGAAGTGTGGGAGGGGCGTACGAATTGCTTCTTCCACCAGTCGAGTTTCGTGTACTTGGACGGGTCGGCGATGCCGTATGAGTAGGTCTCGCCGCTGGAGACGAGGTAGCTCAGGCCGACGTAGGCGAGGACGAGGAAGGTGAGCACGCGGAAGGTGTCGAGGAAGTACGAGGAGGAGGAGTCGTTGTCGTCGTCGAGGCGGTCCTGGGCGGACTTCTTCTTGGACTTCTTGGGCGCGGCCTGCTCCGGCGTCTCGTCCTGCGACTCGGCCGGGTCGGACTCGGCGGACTTTGTCGTCTTGGGCTCGGGCTTGCGCCGCCGGGCGGAGGCTTCTTCGGCCATTGCGAGGGAGTGCGGGCGAGAAAGACGGCAACTGGGGATTGGCAAGACGAGGCAGGCAGCAGAAACGAAAGGGGGCAAAAAGAGAGGGAAATGGCCCAGGCCAGCGAAGGATGGAATGTTGCCAGATCGCAGCGGCTCAACCGGATAAGCGAGGCTGAGGGGGATTGGAGATGGATGTCCGCGTCCCGTCTGCTCCGTCGGGCTTGCGCCACTCCGTCACCGATTGGGCAACCATTTGGGTCTTGTACGGCGAGGCTGCCCCACTCAATGCGCGTCGCCCATAGCAACCCTACCCCGGCCGGATGAGCCGCCGGTGATTGGCCTGAAGCAGATTGACCGGGGCAGTAAATACTCCAGCAAATTAAACGCTCGCCCGCCAAATCATGGAATCGCGGATTGTCGCACACATCGCGAGGCACGACACAACCGCGCAACAGACAGGAAGCCGGACTTGAATACCGTGCACGCATTAGCAGCTTTCTTATTGCATTACCTGCTGGCACACTTGCGCCCGCATCTTTTGCGCGCAGCTTTCGCCATTTTCTCTACGCTCAATCTGTCGCGCACCTGATCCATCGCATTTATCGCATCCATCGTCTCCGAGGACCAAATCCCCAACTGCGCGTCCTCCATTCAACCACTGCTCGTCAGTCCAGCCGGAGAGGCAGCACACTACCGTCCCGACAACCCACACAAGACTTGCATGACATCCCAATAACACGCCGCACCCCGCTCGACGATGTCGCTACCGTCGAGCCCCGCCGGCGGCGGCCAGCCGCTGCAGCCCGTCTCGCACAACGCCCAGCGCGAGTCGGCCCTCTTCTCGTCGGTCCACCACCTGCGCGACCGCATGGGCGAGAGCCCGTCCGCCCGCGACAGCTCCGTGCACGAGAAGATCAACCAGTTCAACACCATGTCCAGCCAGTTCAAGCAGCACGAGCGCAAGACCGCCGACGCCGCCCTCAAGCGCGCCATGCTCGGCCGCGAGGAGGCCGAGGCCGACGCCCGCCGGTATCGCGACGAGGTGAAGGTGCTGCGGAAGCAGGTTGAGGAGGGGAAAGAGAGGGAGAGGAAGATGGCAGAGAGGCTGGAGGATTACATGGTAGGCTGACTAGCGCTTTGTTCTCGGAGGGATTGACTGACAATGAACAGGAAAAGTACGGACGCCACAAGGAAATGCACGAGCACGCCAAAGAAGCATGGGAGAAAGAGATACGCCGCGCCCGAAAAGAGACATTCAAGGTGCAGAGCCACCTCTACAAAGCTCAGGAACAGCTCAAGTCCTGCCAGACGGCTCAAAAGGCCGCCGAGGAGGGGCTTCACACTGAGCGTGAGCGGTGCAAGGCGCGGGAGCAGGAGGCTTTCGACGCGCAATACAGGCTCGTCGGGCTCCAGGAGCAGCTGGACCAAGCCCTGGGGCGGGTCAAGGCGCTGGAGCAGGAGCTGGACGCCATCAAGACGCTGGCCAAGAACGAAGCCGAGGTCAGGCGTCTCGCGTCCGACGACGGCGGAGACAACTCGGACGGCCCACGAAAGCGCGCGAGGCGGTCGTCCATCTCGTCGTTTTCCAACGGCAACCCCGAGATCGAGACCATCACGATGCTCTGGGAATGGGAGAAGCAGCGCGCGGATCGGGCGCTGGAGCAGGTCGACTTCCTCGAGGCCGAATGCCACCTGAAGCTGTGCGCTGCGGGACAGGCGCTGCGGAGGGCCAGTTCGATCCAACGGTCGAGCCCGCGCAAGCGCGCCAGCATGCTGATCTCGGACGCCGGGGACCCGATGATCCTTAGCGAGAGTCGCCGGGCCTCGGCCGAGACCAAGCCGACGCCCAGGCGGTCCAAGACAAGCTTACTCAGAGGGGACAAGGAGCCGAGACGGAGCACCATTTTCCTTCCGGCCGAGGGCATCTTCCGGACCGTGTCGGAGGCCGAAGCAGACGCCATGGCGGCAAAGTCGGCAGGCTCATCAGGCGTGTCACCCACCGAGTCAGCGCCAAGCCTGCCCATCACGCCGACCGACAGCGACCCCATGTACCGGCGCACCCCGTCGGTCGACCCACCCGATTTCGCCATGCTCACAAAAGAGCGCACCTCTCTCCTGTCGCTTCTCGACGCACCGCACAGGCAGGAGCCCACGCCCGTCTTCAACATCCCCACCACCCCCGGCCCAGCCGCGCCCGGGGCACACCACCCCGAACCCGAAGACGAAGCAAACCTCGAACCAACACACCTCCCCCCGCGCGAAATAACCATCCCGCTCCGTGACCCAACCGAAGAAGCCGCCTCCCAAACCGGGCCCCTCACCGACCCCCTCCCATCCACCCACAACACCTCCGTCGGCGCAGCCGACACAATCACCCGCCCCACCCGCCTGCACACCACAACCTCACACTACCACCCCACAACGACAACAACCACAACAACAACAACAATAGTAACAAAAGTCCCCCTCCGCTCGGAACCCGACCCAGCCGACGGACCGACGCTGGCCCAGCGCCTGCTGAAGATGCAGCGCACCCCGTCGCGCCAACAAATTGGAACGGCGTCAGGGACGGGTGGGGAGGATGTTGAAGGCGGTTCAGACAGGCCGAGCTTCGACGCCACCAACCCGGCGCTGACGCCCACCATGACGCGGGAGCAGGCGCTGGCGCAGATAAGGGAGCGGAGGGGCCGGGCGAGGAGCGTTGGGCGCGTGGGGAGTGGGGGGAGTTCGGCTGGGAATGGGAATACTGTCAGTGGGAATGGTGCGGTTTCCGGGGAGGGGAGGAGGAAGGTTAGCGGTGGGATTGGGAACGGGGCTGGGGAGGTCAGGAGGAAGGTTTCTGGTGGTATGGCTGGTACTGGGGAGTTGAGGAGGAAGGTTAGTAATGGGGAGTTGGCGGCGGGGACCGCGAGGAGGGCGGCTGGTGATGAGAGGGGGCGGGAGAGGGAGGTTAGGAGGGAGGTTAGTGCGCCTACTTCTACTGCTAATACCGGTGGAACTCTTAGGGGCGCGGGAGCGGGGGCGAGGAGGGTGAGGTCGTGAGGTCGTGAGGTTTAATTGGTGTTGGGTGGCTTGGATGAGGGGGTGTGGTTTGGTTGAAGGCTTGGTTGGTTGAGAGTGTTGGTTATTGTTGGGTTTTCTGAGGTTTGTTTTGAGGGAGGAGTATTATTCCCCCGTGGAAGGAAAGGCTGGATATAGGGTTGTTGTTTTCCCTTGTTATTGCTTGGATTTTGGAGTCAACAAGGCTGGCTCACTTGCCGGGTGTTTGGACTGGCGTAATCACTCACTCTTTGGGCTAGGGCATACGCCGGCGTTGGTTGTTCTGGAACGGTTGGGGGGTTATATTCCCGGATCGGATTGGGACTGGCGGCTGGCCTCTTTCTTGTCTTTTGTGGTTGATATCATTCTGCATTGGACAGCGAGGGTGTCGTTTCAATCAACTTTGTGCAGTTCATCAGTTGGTTGGGATAATGAAGTATTTGTATTCTGCTGTGGTAACCATACTTGCTGCTGTCTTTGTTCAAGAGGACCTGTTGTTAAACATAGTTACATACACATGATAAGGTCTTGCAGATCTTCTCTTCTTCCTACCAGTATCTGCTGATTCATGTTGGCCTCCTTGTTTAGCTTAAACTTTCAGATCAAGCCGTTTAATAGGTCTTGTTGTCAGCATCATCAAATATTCATTCAGTGATGTGACTGCACATCAATGATGTTTCTACTTAAATTGAAGACGGATCTTGAGCGCGTTTATTAGGCCATCAATACGGATAATTTACAGGTCATAAGCAACAGAAAGCAGCGACCTTAGTTGCAAACCCTTTTTGATCAGTAAGTTAGAAACACCCTTTGTCCCAGTCATCATTCATTAACGTCATTCCAATACAATCTGCGACTCTTCCATGTCCTCACACAGCCGATGGTGTCTCGCCCCTCTTCATCAAGTGCCTTTCGGCCCACCTCCGTGCCCATTGGATAAAAAAGAGCCCTTTCGCCCGCCCTCGGTCGCGTGCCCATTCGTCGCGGCGATGGATGGCCTCCGCCTCTTCATGCTCGAGTTCCTCTCGTTTGCCCTCAGCTCCCTGTGCGAAAGGTGGGACGAGGTCGGAGAGGCAGGCATGGCCATTTGCTCCTCTTCTGCTGCCTTGATCAGGCACAGGGGCAGAATGAGCCCTTCCACGAGGGTTTCCTTGGCGTCGGAAGAGAGATTGACGAACGCGGGCCAGACGGCAACGCCGTCGGCTAGATCGGCTGTCTCGTCCACCCGAGACTGTGTTGCTGCGGGCAGGGAATTCTTCAATGGGCCTTGAGCGGGCGCGCTCCCGTTCGCCCGCTGTTTGGGGGCTGCCGCAGGCTGTGAGGGTGACGGAAGGGTGAAGGCAAGTGGCTTCCAGCTATACTTCCGTTTCGAAAGCTTGGACCCGAGCTCGGGAGTGATGTGATCCTCAAGGGATTGGATGGGCTGCCACCCCTCGAAGGCCGCCACGCAGAGGTTCTGCAAGTCCGTTTCGAACCCCTGCTTCGAATCGGGGATGGCCGGGGAAAGGAGGCCCGAGATGGTGTCGAAGACAGCCTTCACGCAGGCTCCCTTTTTTGCGTCAACGGGGCCATTAATTTTGTCGCTGGCCATCAAGAGCATTGATCTCAGATGAGACTCGAGGTCTGGCTCCCGGGCGGCGAGGTCCGTCAACAGCTTCTTCAGGCCCGAGGACTCCTTGAGCAGGTAGCTTGGTTGGAAGATGTGTTCGCAGAGCTCATGCGCCAGGACCGAGAAGATGAGCGCCACTCGCATCTGTTTTGCGAGGGGAGAGTTCGAGGAAGGTATGGGCAGGTTGCCGCCGTTCGAGTTGTGTTCGCCGATCTTTTCCCAGAGGTCGTCGTTTGCGAGGACCCTGGGCGTCAGGTCAACTCCAAAATACGTAACTGCCAGACTGTGAGCCGAGGTGCGGACCGCGCTGAGTGTCGCGGCTCTGGTTGTCGACTTTGTCAGTTCAACCCCGTGGATATAGAGGTAGATGAGACAGGCTGGCAACCCACATCTTGTCCCCGCGGTCGTTGACGGGCTTGAGCTCAACGAAGAACTCCCCCAACCTTTCCAGCTCATCATTGCTCTCTTTCAGTTCACTTTTGGTTTCCTCCACATCCCTCTTGAACTTAACCTCGAGGTCTTGTGCCTTCTTCACACTCGCCTCAAGGTGCTTCTCCGCTGCAGAGAGCTTGGCTTCCAGTGCCTTCTTGCTTTGAACGACACTCTGAAGCTCGTCATCCTTCTTCTTGCACTGACTCTCTCTTGAAGCAATGTCATTCTGAAGGCGCTGATTCAAAGTGAGGACCACGGCTTTCTCGTTCAAGAGGGATTCGTTGCTTTCCTCGAGCTTGGCATTTTTCTCGACAACGGCAGCAAGACGTTTGACAGAAGCCTTATCTGCCAAGGCTCGGAGCAGGTTTTCGACCTCGGCCAAGTCCGCGCTGCTGTTGGGAAGAGCCATCTTTGGGAGTTGAATTGTATGTGGATTTCTGGTGTGGTTGTGCTGGTGATGGAAAGGTTCCGTGACACTGTAAAGTCGGAACTGGGATCTGACAGGTTGCTGGCCCTTTTCACTTCCCGCCGCCCTCCAACTTCCCTCCCTCCATCATTCAAGCCGGGATGAATGTCTCTCGCAATGTCATGACCTTGACTGCCAAAAATGGCCTTGTGTTTCCCACCAGGAGGCAGACGCCCGGCGGCCCGTCGCGTCGGCCAGTCATCAACGGGGGCAACCTGCACGAGGCCTCAGCGCAGCGATTGGCGGGCAAGGCCATGGTGTGATTGGAGTCGAGGCAGCGATTCACAGCAAGACGTGCGAGCCTGGTGCGCCCCACGACCAGATGATTCACCGATTTCCACCATCAAATGCCGTGCGTCCTCCATCTCGAATGCAAGGTGCGTCTCAACTCGGTGTTCTCATGCCAATCAGGGACTGCTACGTCTCTGGATGGCAGCCTGGTCCGTATTGCCGGGGCAAACAGCGGCATTCGAGATGGAAAATGCAGTTTTCCGGTGGCAAGTTGATTTATCGTCATATATCAGCAGGATGGGTGATGGGACATTCCCTGTCCAGCGACATGTGACAACTCAGTTGTTACACAGCGTTTGGTGTGTTGTTGTCGGTGGTCTGAGTGTGTCCTGGCTTTTGGTTTTGTTTTTGTTGGAAGAACAGGCAAGAGCTCAATGGAATTCTTTGCCTGGTTGATTCCCGAGCTCGGCACCTCGTTGTCCTGCTCCTTCCTTCCAGTCTTCCCTTCCCCACTCAGTAGAAAGGCACAGCATGCCGTCGCTCCACAACAACAAATCAGGCGCGATTAGTTCAGTGGTTAGAATTCTCGCTTCCCATCTCCTCTTGGATCAGCGAGTGACCCGAGTTCGAATCTCGGATCGCGCAACCACTTTAACTTTTTGGCCGTCCAGCCTCAACATCTGGCGGCAATGGCAGTCATTCCGCAATGGGAACGACAAGAGACACACTGGCATCATAGCGAAGTGGGCTGAGGAGAGCAAGGAACAAATATTTTTCGCCTTATTGTTGATTCCTGGGGCTGATAGAGCAACCATACTTGTCCTTGAAATTAATTTACTGCCCTCTCGAGAACTGTCCTGGTGGCCACGCGTTGCTTGTTGTTTCTTCCAGTTCCGTTCGTTTGTTGCGGGGTTGATCGACGAGATATGGCCCGAGCGTTACGCCAAATCAAGCCAAACGCACGAGCCACACCTGGTCCAGCCACCCGATGGAAGGCGGCTCGCAGCTTGCCAGCCTGGTGCTGACTGATCGCCGACAGCTATTAATGAATCGTCTCCCTGGCAGGAACTGCCAGCGTTTCAGGGATAGCCATTGAGGATGAGGAAGGAGCCAGAATCGAGGTGACAAGCCTTTTAGTTTTTACAGTGATTGGCCTTGCCGCTGCCTGAGCCATGGCCAATTCGGGCGGCGCACACGGCACGCCCTCAACGCTGAGCGCCGAGGAGCTGTTCATCGAGCCGTCGCTGGTCGCCGCCAACCACATCCCCAACATCCTGCCGCATGAGCGCGTCTTTCCCGTCCAGCTGGGGTCCGAGCTGTTCAAGCTCTCGGGCGCGTCGATATCCTCTGACGGTGCGTGTGCCCTCACTTTCCAATACCCTTCTTACACCTCACTGACATGGGCCTCAGCACCCTCGTACTTCTCGCAGTACTTCAGGTGCCAGATCAAGCGGGCCGAGGATGCGGGCCAGGACATCGGGTCGTTCATCCGCACCCTCTACATCGACCGCGACCCGGTCACGTTCCGCGACATCTCGCTGCACCTGCAGGGCTACCACGTGCAGCCGCGCGACTCGACACACTTTGTGCGCCTGTTTGCCGACGCCCAGTTCTACCACCGTGAGACCTATTCCCTCCCCCTTCTACCTCTATCCGCCACCCGTGTCTAATTAGGCTATGTTCATTGCCCACAGTCCCCAAACTCGTCTCCCAGCTCTACGAAGAATCCATCTTCACCACCATCGGTGGCGCGCAGTTCCGCATCCCGCGCGACCTCTTCTCCGACCCGGGCAACTCGCCCAACTTCTTCACCCTCGGCTTCTCCGCCTTCTTCTCCTCCCCCGGTGGCGACCTCTTCCCCGGGCTCGACCGCGAGAACCTGCTGCGCCCGCCCTCCATCGTCCCGCCCTCGGTCGAGGGCCGCAGCCCGGCCGTCTTTGCTGAGCTGCTGCACCTGCTGCGGGGCTACCCCGTGCACATTCGCGGGGAGACGCACCGCGCTGAGCTACTCAGGGATTGTCGGTATTTTAACCTGAAGGGGCTGGAGCAGCGGCTGATTCCGCATGCCGTGTCGTTTAATCTGGCGAGGGGTAAGGATGAGATGGTGTTGAGGTTGAGGGATATTCTCAAGAGCGGGATTTCGGTGGTTGGGGAGCCGACCGCGGCGGATCCGTTGGCCGGGTGGGTGAATTATGCGCGGCCGTTTGTGGACGAGCGGGCGTACGAGCTGGTGCTGGAGGTTGGGGATGAGAGTACGCGGTTGCGGCTGACGCCGGGTCAAGGGCAGGGGGGGACAACAGATGCGAGGGCCGAGTTCTTTGGCGAGATGCGGGCGCGCGTGACCAAGCTGTTGGAGGTCGTGGCCACGAAGCTGAGTCTGCCGCCGACGACGCAGCTGGGGCTGTTGATGGCGCAGGGCAGCGGGCGGGGCAGCGCGTCGCCGTCGCCGGGGAGTACGCCGCTGAGCGAGGACCTGGTCAAGGTGGTTCTTGACGCCGAGTCGAGCGTCGTGTTAGACGGCAAGCCGTGGGCGCCGGCGGCCGAGGAGGAGGACATGTCGTGGATGACAGGCAACCCGGACACGGCGCTAAGCTCCCGGAAGAGGAGGCGCGTGGACGAGCAGGGCGGAGGCGGCGAGGAGTGGATTGTCAGGACGGGGCAGTGGCGGTTGAGGATCCAGGGGGCTAGGAATGGCAAGGCCGCGGTTGAGTGCTGTTTGGTGGCTGTGAAGCTGGATGCCTTCAGCTCGGAGCGGGCAAGGAACGGGCAGAGGTCGTTTCTGGGCGGCTAGGAGATGTTTTGGATACTGCCTTGTGGCGGATATGAGTTGTGTTGTGTTTATGGCATGTTTAGTTGATATCTGTTGCTGTGCAAGACCCAGGCTGGAGAGGGGTGAAATATTGAAGCTGCCATGTAACTTCTTCAGCTGGATATCAGATCCCTCTCACGACACCTCGCTGCCCTCTCCATCCAGCAAGGCTGGCACTGCCTGACAGGGCTGGCCGGTCCGCGGGTCCCGCTTTCTTTGAGGTGTGCGTTGGACGCTCACATCACATTGCGATGATCAGCCATTTTGGGACTGACAAATCAAACGCGGCCAAGCCATTGAGGCCCCTTTTTTTTCCCTTGCCGTGAACTTGGTGCAGTCTCTGTGAGTTATCACCCTTTATCGTCGCCACAAAACACAGCTTTTTTGTTCTCTTTTTTTTCGTCAACGTCCGGCTTCGGATTGATCGACGCCTGTCTCAGAAAAAGCATCCAAGTGAGCGGCCAGTGAGCGGCACAGCAAGAGTGACCCTGGCCGGCACTGGTGAATGTGATGGGGCACGGATCATCCCCTGACGCGAGCCCCTGCAGGGTCCTGCAGGCCAGCGCGACTGGCTGATAAAGCACGGGTGGAGAGGCGCGCTTGCCCGCATCGGGAGCGCTACTGTCAACAATCAAATTTCCCCACCAGCTGTGCACCCAAGCCGACCTTCAGGCTTCCGCTGAACCTCAATTTTCCACTCCCGCCAGTCTGCAAGTCGTCTTCTGGGCCAACAGTCGCCTTTCCGATCTGCTTACTTTACCCATCACCAACTTGCACGCCTTCTCGACATCGCTACCAAGATGCGCGAAATTATCAGCGTGAACGGTACGTCGCGAGAAACAGCTGCTGGTTTTTCTGTCGGCGGAGGGTGGCGCGCTTCCTGGGCTCACCGCATCTGGTGATGTTTGGGACGCCGTCGACCACCGACCACCGACGGCGAATCTGCAGCTCGGCATCCGGATTTCCACTTCATCATCATCCTGATACTGACATCGTTTGTGCACAGTCGGCCAGGCCGGTTGCCAGATCGCCAACTCGTGCTGGGAGGTATGTTTGTTCCCCTCGCGGCCGGGCCTACCCTGCAGGGAGCTTGGACCGGACCATGACCTTGCCGCCGGTTGCTGGAGTTGTTGACGATGCTGACCCGCTGCAGCTTTACTGCCTTGAGCACGGCATTCAGGTATGTTGTTGCCGTCTTGCGGCCTTTTCCTCGAGCGCCGTTTGCTGACCGCTACTTCAGCCCGATGGCTTCCTCACCGAGGAGCGCAAGGCCGCTGAGCCCGACCACGGCTTCAGCACCTTCTTCTCCGAGACCGGTATGTACAACTCTCAACCGCCTAAGGATGGACGCAGCTGACCCGTCAACCTCTAGGCAACGGCAAGTTTGTTCCCCGGACCATCTACTGCGATCTCGAGCCCAATGTCGTCGACGAGGTCCGCACCGGCGCCTACCGCGGCCTTTTCCACCCCGAGCACATGATTACCGGCAAGGAGGATGCGTCCAACAACTATGCCCGTGGCCACTACACGGTCGGCAAGGAGCTGATCGACCAGGTCCTCGACAAGGTTCGCCGCGTCGCCGACAACTGCAGCGGTCTCCAGGGTTTCTTGGTCTTCCACTCCTTCGGTGGCGGTACCGGTTCCGGCTTTGGTGCGCTCCTGATGGAGCGTCTCTCGGTGGACTATGGCAAGAAGAGCAAGCTCGAGTTCTGCGTCTACCCCGCTCCTCAGACGGCCACCTCCGTCGTTGAGCCGTACAACTCGATTCTCACCACCCACACCACCCTTGAGCACGCCGACTGCTCCTTCATGGTCGACAACGATGCCATCTACGACATTTGCCGCCGCAACCTGGGCCTCGAGCGCCCCAGCTACGAGAATCTCAACCGCCTGATCGCTCAGGGTATGTTGCCTGCCTAGCTGCGTATGAAGTGACGCTGACAGTGTTGTAGTTGTTTCCTCCATCACCGCGTCGCTCCGCTTCGACGGCTCGCTCAACGTCGACCTGAACGAGTTCCAGACCAACCTGGTCCCTTACCCGCGTATCCACTTTCCTCTCGTTGCTTACGCGCCCGTCATCTCGGCCGCCAAGGCCGCCCACGAGGCCAACTCGGTCCAGGAGATGACCATGTCCTGCTTCGAGCCCAACAACCAGATGGTCAAGTGCGACCCCCGCCAGGGCAAGTACATGGCCACCTGCCTGCTGTACCGCGGTGACGTCGTCCCCAAGGACGCCCACGCGGCTGTGGCGACGCTCAAGACCAAGCGCACCATCCAGTTCGTCGACTGGTGCCCGACTGGCTTCAAGCTCGGTATCTGCTACCAGCCTCCCCACCAGGTGCCCAACGGCGACCTCGCCAAGGTCAACCGCGCTGTGTATGTTTACTGTTTCCTGTCGTGCACAAAGCCTGCCGCTAACTCTACTCCAGCTGCATGCTCTCCAATACCACCGCCATTGCCGAGGCCTGGTCCGCCCTCTCGGCCAAGTTCGATCTCATGTACTCGAAGCGCGCTTTCGTGCACTGGTACGTCGGCGAGGGTATGGAGGAAGGCGAGTTCTCGGAGGCTCGCGAGGATCTTGCGGCTCTGGAGCGCGACTACGAGGAGGTTGCCGCCGACTCGATGGAGGGCGAGGAGCTCGAGGCCGAGTACTAAGCTCGCTGTGTGGCGTGGTAGTTTGGTCATGTCGTCCTAGTGCGGCGTTTTATTAACCCTTTGACCCGGGACTCCCGTTGGCAATGGTCCTCTCCGATATGGGTATTCTTGGCAAGCGCGGGCCCGTGATCTTCTCTGTTAGACGGAAAGTGTAGTCAATTTTAATCACGAGTAACTGCTCTGCAATGGGTGTCGCAGGCCTCTGTTGTCCTGGCGTGCTGAAGTCGGGTATATCCCCTTACGTATCCGTGTATCTCTGACCAGTTAAGGTACCCACCCCAAGGTCATGAAGAATCCATCCAGAGTACGAATACCAATGGGGATGCTGTGGTGTTGCGGCCATGGCTGCAGTCGCCGTTGGCTGCACGCTGTGTGACGGTCTTGGTTGGAGCCCCCGGGACCCAATCAGCGCACCGGCCAGCGCCAAGCGGCCTCCACGAACCCACATGCGGACTTTCCCGCCCGCTGTTTGGTCATTTCCAGGCTCCGCGTTTGCCCAAGGGAGCTAAGGAGTCGCAATCCCAGCCTCACAACGCTCGCTGCTGTTCAACTCCCCCCCACCTACCTCGACCCGGACGGATGCGCATGCGTTTGTTTTGTTTCGCATGCCTGTTGTATCGTCAGGTTTCCTACCTACCGGCACGCACAGCCGCCCATCTTTGTCAATTTCGGCCCGGATAAATCGACCGACTGAGTGAACTGCGTTTCCCGAGCGATTCGATCCCGTCCATCGATCGCATTGCATCGCACCGAGCACCACGACTTGACGATTACGAAGGTGTAGCTTGCGCTCGCCATGGCTTCTGAAGCGTCGGTTGATGCGGGTATGTTCTCTGGTCCTTTTTCTGGAGAATATGAGCCGGCATTGCCCGGTGGCGGGCTTGCGACGATGCGTCTTGGGCAACGAGTAGTAGGAGCTTAAGCTAACGGTATGATGCTCCAGGGGCGCCCAACCTCAACCTCACCCCGGAGGAGAAGCGCGTATACGGGCAGCTGTTTCGACAGGCCGATACCGATAATGTGGGCGTCGTAACCGGCGAGGTGGCTGTCAAGTTCTTCGAGAAGACGAGACTGGACTCGAGGGTGCTGGGAGAGGTTAGTTCGGGAACAGCTACCTATGCTAGGGGATGTGTTTGGGAGTGGGCAGAGCTGACTTTCTGGGAATACAGATATGGCAGATCGCCGACAAGGAGAACCGCGGCTTCCTCACCCCCGCCGGCTTCGGCATCGTCCTGCGGCTTATTGGGCATGCGCAGGCCGCCCGCGAGCCGACGCCCGAGGTGGCGCTTCAACCCGGCCCCCTGCCCAAGTTCGACGGCATCTCAATAGCCCCCGCCCCGCCGCCGCCGCCGTCCGCGCTGCAGTCCCAAGCGACCGGCGCTCCCGGCCCCATCCGGATCCCGCCCCTGACGCCGGAGAAGGTGGTGCAGTATTCGGGCTTGTTCGAGCGCCAGACCCTCCAGAACGGCAACATGCTCCCCGGCGAGGCGGCCAAGCAGATCTTTGAGAAGTCGGGTCTCCCGAACGATGTCCTGGGCCGCATCTGGATGCTTGCGGATACCGAGCAGCGCGGCGCCCTCGTGCAGACCGAGTTCGTCATCGCCATGCATCTCCTCACGTCCATCAAGACCGGCGCCCTCCGCGGCCTGCCCAACATCCTCCCTGCTGCCCTCTACGAGGCTGCCACTCGCCGGGGCTCAGGCGCTGGCATTCCCAGACAGCAGTCGCCAACCACAGCCACGCCGCCCATCTCGGCCGTCCCGAGGCAGCTTACTGGGCAAGGGCCTCTGCCGCAGATGCGGACAGGCAGCCCCCTTGGTCGCCCGCCGATAGTAGCGCAGACGACGGGGGAGTGGCTGGTTACGCCGGCGGACAAGGCGAGGTTCGACCAGCTATACGAAGAATTGGACAAGACCAAGAAAGGCTTTATCACGGGCGAAGAGGCAGTACCCTTTTTCAGCCAGTCGAACCTCTCCGAGGATGCCCTCGCCCAGATCTGGGACCTCGCAGACATCAACTCGGAGGGCCGTTTGACCAGGGACGAGTTCGCCGTTGCCATGTTCCTTATTAGGCAGCAGAGGACCAAACGCGACGGCTCGGCTCTGCCTGCTACGCTCCCCGCAAACCTTATTCCGCCGAGCCTGCGGGCTCAGCAAGCCCGCCCGCCGACGGCAACTTCGGCGTTCGAGCCGCCGCCCCCGCCGCCCCCGCAACCGCCGCAGCCGAAGCCTTCTGCGTTGGATGACTTGTTTGGCTTGGACGCTATCCACCCCCCTGCGCCACCACAGATCCCGGTTGGCACGGGTGGTTCTGCCGGCGGAGATCCCTTCGCAACTAGCATCAGCCCGCCGGCTCCGTCCTCGCCCGCGAGACCCTCCCCTTCGGCGTCGACTTTCAAGCCGTTCGTCCCGTCGTCTTCGTTCGGGCGCGGCCTCACCACGCAGGTCACCGGAGGGTCGAATGCCTCGGCTCCGGCTAGGTCTGTTACTGTAGAGGACGATCTCTTGGGCGACACCGAGCCCGAAGTGAGCAAGAACCTGACTAGCGAGACTACTGAGCTCGCCAACCTGTCGAACCAGATCGGCTCCCTCACGAAGCAGGTGCAGGACGTGCAGGGCCAGCGCACGGCCACCCAGAACGAGCTGAGTCAGTCCAGTGCCCAGAAGAAGAACTTTGAGCAGCGCCTCACCCAGCTCCGCGCCATGTACGAGAAGGAGGCCCAAGACGTCCGCGCGCTGGAGACGCAGCTCACTACGTCCAAGAACGAGACCAAGAAGCTGCAGGCCGAGTATGCCATGGTCGATGCCAGCTACCAGGAGCTGCAGAACCAGCACCGTCAGATCTTCACGGCCCTGCAGGCGGACCAGCAGGAGAATGTAAACCTTAAGGAGAAGATCCGGACGGTGAACGCCGAGATTGCCCAGCTGAAGCCGCAGATCGAGAAGCTCAAGTCTGAGGCGCGCCAGCAAAAGGGCCTCGTTGCGATCAACAAGAAACAGCTGGCCACCAACGAGGGCGAACGGGACAAGCTGAAGAACGAGGCCGAGGATCTCACCAGGAGCAACGAGGAGCTGGCCCGCCAGATCAGCGCCAGCAGCTCGCCGCCACCCGCCCAGGTCGCCAGCCCCGCGCTGTCCACTGCGAGCGCTAATAATCCGTTCTTCAGGCGGACTGGCAGCACCGACATTACTGCAACCTTCTCCCCGCCCATCAGGTCGTTCACCGATAAGGCATTTGACGACGTGTTTGGTCCGGGGCCTGCTGCCTCAAGCAGCCAGGCCGGCACGCCCCCGCCTCCCGCGGCTGCCGCCATGTTCAAGCAGAACACGGGTGCTTCGACCGGCAGCGCCGGCTCGTTTGCCACGCCGGCCTCGACTAGTCCTAATGTGAGCCGGCAGCCTACCGTTGCTGCTGAGCCGGTGATGCTGGCCGAGGCTGGGCGGAGCAACTCGGGGTTCCCGCATTTTGTCGATGCTGCCGAGTCCCTGAGCACCTCCCGCCAGGTCTCGCCGCCGCTCAGCCGGACCGAGACGAACCAGGAGGCTGCCGCGTCTCCTTTGGAGCCGGCGCGCACCGGGCAGAGCCTTGCGTCTGGGTCTGGGTCGGACGCTCGGCCTGCTTCTCCCTCATCGGCGGCGGAAGCCAAGACCGCATTCGGTTCCATCTCGGAGGAATCGAGCAAGGCCCCTGTGGCTGGCAACGAGGCGGATCCGTTTGCTGTCGATCAGGACAAGGCCAAGGATGATTTCGAGTCGGCGTTTGCTAGCTTTAAGCAGGCCCGGGCTGCGCCGACATCGAGCACCGACACGGCCAAGGCTTTCACCGCCTTCAGCACCGAGTTCCCGCCCATCTCGGAGCTGGAGCACGACGACGAGTCGGAGACGGAGAGCGAGCGGGGCGGGTTCGACGACGACTTTGCTCCGGCGTCGCCGCCGGCCAAGCCGGTTGAGAGGAGTGTCGAGTCGAGGTCGGCGTCGCCTGCTGTGTCCAAGTCCTCGCCTGATGCGGGTGCCGGTGCTGGTCTGGCGTCGCCTGCGTCGCCTGAGCCGGTTGCGAGGTACGCATGAGTTCGATTTCGGCTACCGTGTTCATCTATCTAGTGTATCATTGTGATTTTGCAAATGTTCAAGCTAACACGCGCGCAGCGACAAACCCGCTCCTACGACCGCCTCCTCTTCCCACCTCAACAACCTCAGCTCCTCCAACGTCGACGACATTTTCGGTTCCTCCACGCACCAACCCGCCGCCACCGCCAGCAACGCCAGCCGCCCGACAACGGCCGCCACCGCCTCCAAAGCTCCCTTTGACGACCTCGACGACGACTTCGAAGGCCTGGAGGACGCCAAGGAGGGCTCCGCCGACGACGACTTCGCCAACATCTCGCGCTCAGGCCTCGACGATTTCAACCCCGTCTTCGACAGCAGCCCGCCGCCGAGCCAGCCCAAGAGCGACTCGGCGCATGTCGGCGGCGGCGGCCCCGTGTTTGGCACCGAGAGCAGCTTCGACTTTGGCTCGCTCTCGGGCACCTCTGCTGCGGGGAGCACCGCGGGGCCCTTGGCTCCCCCCAACGCGTCGTCGCCCGGTGCTGCCGCTAAGACACCGGCGGCTACTTCGCAGCCGCAGAACAGCCAGAGCCAGACGGCCGAGTCGCACGACTGGGACGCGCTGTTTGCGGGGCTGGACTCGGCTACGCCGACTGCCTCGTCGCATACCCTTGCCACGAGCACGGGGAATGAGCCTGCTGCTGCTGGTGGTGCTGCTGGGAATGCCACGAATGGGGAGGCTGCCGCTGGTGGTGGGAGTGACATCAACAATAACAGGCCGGCCGCGCCGGGCAGGGCGCTCACTGAGGAGGGCGAGCACGACGATCCCATCCTGAAGAATCTGACGGGCATGGGGTATGCGAGGGGGGACGCGCTCGCGGCGCTGGAGAAGTATGATTATAATCTGGAGAGGGTAAGCACCACCACCACTGCCACCATACCTGCTGTTGGGCCGGGGTCGGGGAAGGATGGCTACCGGGACTTTGGCGCGTTTTCTTTACGTTGATGATGGATGGACTTTTTTGGCTGACGGTTCTTCTTTTTCTTGTCAGGCGGCGAATTATTTGGCGAGTCAGTCGTAAGCCTTCTTGCTACGTACCGTAGGTTCTGCGAGGGGGGGGCTGAGGGTGAGGGGGGAACTGACTGCTACGGGGAACTGACGGCGAGGGGATGGCGGATCTAACCTGATGATGGGAGGGTTGGGGGTGTTGTTGAGGTGGGGAGAGGAGCGGGGCGGGGTGTGGTGTTGTGGAAAGCGTATGGTTGAACCGAGCGGGTGGTGGACTGTGTGTGGGCTGTGGGCTGTGTTGATGAGTGATACCTTTTTTTTTTTTCTTCCTTCCTTTTTCCCTCGCCACATTTCTCTCTGCTACTCTCTCTGTTTTCTTTTCCTTTGTCTCATTGGCTTCTTGCCTAGCACCGCACCGATGAGTTGTTGTTGTTGTGTCACTACCTACATTACCTACCCACCCACCCATTCATTCATGCATTCGTTAATCTTAATACTCTCTCTGTCTTTTGAAGTTGTTATTGCTGGCGGAAGTGGGCGAGTAAGCGAGATGTGTATAGCGGTAGTGTAATGTGTGCACGTTGTACGGATACTCTGTAGGAGGTAGCAGTCAGTATCTATGTCGTTGACTTAGCTTGCACACTGAGTGGTTGCACGGGGTTCGGCCGCCAAGACGGAGGTGTGGGACAGCCTGTCTGGGAAAGGTGACCCCGCGCCGAAGGGATTTGCCCCTCCAAATTCTTTTTTGCCCATCCAAGCTTCCAACCTTCAACCCAAATTATCGTCGAGTTATCACAACCACCACCACCCTCCAGCCAGGTATTGCCAATAATACCAGTAACAGGGCTGCTTGCGCGAATAATCCCGAAAAAACAACAAACCAACCCTCCGGGCAGGAAGAAAACGAAATGGCCGACGACGAGCAGATCTCCATCTACGACGAGGTCGAAATCGAGGACATGACCTACGACGAGACCCTGCAAATCTACCACTACCCGTGCCCCTGTGGCGACCGCTTCGAGATTGCGCTGCACGACCTGATGGACGGCGAGGATATCGGCGTGTGCCCGAGCTGTAGTCTAATGATTCGGGTTATTTTTGAGGTGGTGAGTGTTCCTGGCAGTATTCCTGGGGCTGGAGGGGATATGGATGGAGAGATGGTTGACTGACTGTCGGGGCTGTAGGATAACTTGCCGAAACCGCCGGGGCAGGACGGGGGTAAGCCGGTTGCTGTTGCTGCTTAAGCGGTGCGTCAGCAGGACTAGATCGACGAGGTTGTTCGATATGTGGCGACCGCCAGCGGAGACGGGGCTTTTGGTCTGGGATGGGAGCGGTTTGGGGAAGCTGTGCCATGCAAAAACAACAAATCGGCCTGGGCCCGCAAGAGCACGCCAGATCCGTCTACCGAACTCGGATCACGATTCAATGCGCGAGCGCGACAACGAACCTACTCGAGCGGAGCGGTATGGCGAGATTGGCAGGGTTTATTATCCTCCGAGAGCCTAGATACGGCACCAAATCCGTCCTCGTCCTCGACACAAGCCTATGTACATGTACAACGACACCTCCCGACCGACCAACAACCCCCTGCCCCCCCCGTCATCGACAACCACGCCCCCGGACAGCAGGGCGCCACTCAAAGGAGCGCCATACCCAGCGCGCAAACAGCCGCCAACCCGGCCACCGGCGCCTGCACATTTAGCGAATTGGCCCCCGCGACAGGGACGACCGTGGCCGTGGCAGTCGCCGTGGAAGCTGTGAGTGATGTTGGCTGTCAGCATCCTCCCTTCTCCGAGAGGGGTGGAAAAACGAGCAGAGAGAGAGACAGAGAGAGACAGAGAGAGAACATACTTGACGTAGCCTCCCTAGTCTCCGTGGGAGTGGGCTCCAAGGGGCTCGTCTCCGACACGGTGGTCACGGCCGAGGCAACTTCCGAGGCGGTCGCGGCCGTCTCGTAGGTGTAGGTCTCCTGGGCGGTCGCGGCCGTCTCGTAGGTGTAGGTCTCCTCCTGGGCGGCCGCGAAGCCCCCGAGGGTCACGATGGAGAGGAGGAGCGAGGGACGCATTGTGACTGTCTCGACGAGGAAGATGGGAGATGAAAGCGAGAGAATGTTGCCACTGGCGTTGACAGACAGGAACCTGTGGCTTGCTGGTTTGGGATGATGGAAAAGATGGGTGGATGGCGCAGGAGCGGAAGTTCAGGGGAGAAAGAGGAGAAAGATGGGATCTTTTGGGGGGAAGTCAGGAGATATGTAATAAAGGTCACTCACTGTGGTCAACACGCCCGGAGGAGTTCTCCTTTGGCCCAGGATAGCTGAGGGAGTGAGCCAGCTTACCATCCATGTGGAGGAGTGAACAGACATACTAGCTGAGCTCATGGTGATATAATACACCGAGTCAAGTCAAGGCGGTAGACAATCTGAACCCCCCATGCCAACCAATCCGTTCCCCTCGCGCTGCCTGTCTCCGGCGACAAGTAAAACTTGACTCGCGCTGCATATCTAGCTGGCCGTTCTGCCAAGTTTCTTGCTTTCGTCTTATCTCGACGGCGGGCTTCCTCACCTAGACAACGGACCAAAGCTGAAAGCTGAAGGGGGCATTACCTCAACTCAACGCCCGTGTGGTCTGACTCGGAGCTCGGGTATCCACAAGCCAACCAACCAGCCAGAGGACCGGGAGACGATGCGAATCACCCGTTGACTCCCCAACCCCCTTGACAAACAATGATCTCGCAATGAAGTCTATTGCATCTGACCGCGCTCCGCTTTTCTCGTCCACTGTGTAGGTATCTAGGCTAGCTAGCACACATGATCCCAACATGCAAAAGCTCCTGGTACTGTAGTACCAGGACACACACAGTGCCAGTGCTCATCCCGGCAACATGACAGTGCTACACCCAGGCAGGCAAACATAGAACCTAGACATTCTCAAAAAAGAAGCTTGGTTGCCCCGGCAGCGCCGACTCGGCCACAGGCGCCTTGATCTCGACCTCGGCGCCGCCGGCGGTCAGGTCCCTGCCCTTCTTGCTGCCCTCCTCGACGGCGAGGATGATCTGCACGCTCTCCAGCCCCGCGGCGCGTTTCAGGCCGGGGACCATTGCCTAAACACATCAGTCAGTAAACATACCTGAAAGAGAGCGAGAGAGAGAGAGAGAGGGTGGGAGGGGGAGGGGGAGAGAGAGCACGAGCGAGAGGGAGAGAATGGGAGAGATACGGAAGTAAGTGAGTGAGTGTGCAGCACATACCAAAAGCGTCTTCCCCTCATCAAACGCCAGCTTCCTCTCCAGCACGGCCTCGGCCGGCTCGCCATCCCTCAGCCGTTTCTTGAGCGCCTGCACAAACGGCATGGCCTTCTTCATCTCGCCCATCTTGCCAATCCTGCCATTCAGCTCCTTGTCGTCGACCCGCTGGGCGTTGGCGGCCGGGTCCCAGACCTCCTTGAGCAGGGCAATGTACTTTGCCTGCCAGGCCGGGAAGTCGGCCGTCGTAAACACGGTCAGCTTCTTGGGCTTCTTGGGGTCAAAGTCGCTCTGGCGGCCCTTGGCCATCTTCTTGAGCTGCGCGGCCTCGGCCGAGTTGATGTTGGACGACGTCTGGCGCACGTACTCGCGCGCGGCCGTGAGGGCCGGGTCGGCGGCGGGCACATCGGGCCAGGTGGCCAACTGGATGGATTGCTTCTCGCCCAAAATCTCGAGCCAAACGTGCTCGGCCCAGTGGGGCGCGATGGGCGTCAGGATGAGGGCCTGCAGCTTGATGTACTTGAGGACGAGGTCCTTGTGGAGCGGGATGCCGGCGGCGTTGCAGGCCTCGCGGTACATGTCACGGGCGTTGAGGAAGTCGTAGTGGGCCGCCTTGAGGGCGAGCTTGTACGACGTCTCCTCATAGTGCTTCCTGGCCTCGTGCACCAGGGCGTTCATCTCGTTGTCGAACAGGCTGTCCTGGAAGTCGTTGAGCGGGCCGGTCCGGAGCTTCTCGTCCTTGATGGTCTCCTCGATCCACTCCTTGTTGGTGTAGAAGCGCAGGATAGTGTTGTCCGCGACGTCCTCGACAAAGTTGGAGTCCGAGATGCCGTCACCGGCGTCGGCGAGGGCCACGCGAGCGGCGTCCGCACCGTACTTCTTGACGACATCGTCCAGCGTCATAAAGTTGCCAGTCGACTTGCTCATCTTCTCGCCGTTCAGCTGGAGATGGCCGTTGCCGCGGATCGAGCGGGGCCAGTACTCGCGGGGGAAGAGGGCTGCACAAGTCAGCACCTGGAGTCAGGATTTCGGATTCTGCAGACTGTGACTTACCGATGTGGTTGTATAGGCAAAAGGTAAGATGGTTGGGGATCAGGTCCTTGCCGCTGACACGGATGTCGAGCGGGTAGAAGTACTCAAAGTCTCTCCTCATGCCCATCAGGGTCTCCTTGGGGATGCCAGACTTGGAGACGAGCTCATCTGACAGCTGTGTCCGGCAGAAGATGTAGTCCCAGACCTCGTCAATCATCTGCTCGGGCTTGATATCGCCCTTGCCCCTGTGTACGGGTTAGCTGCGTCCTGGTATACGGGGAGTTGTGTGGCTTACTTATCCTTGCCAAACAGGTCTGTGTGCAGCCAGGGGACAATCGTGTAGTAGCTGGCAATGTTAGTCGATGCCCCTTTTCCTGACCGAGAGTCACTTACGCCATGTAGACAGTCGAGTCACTAATCTGTGGTCAGCATCAATCCAATCGGTGAACTTGGAAGCCAAATCTCACCTCAAACTCTCGACGAGGAAGCTGGGGTCCCAAGGAAGCTTGGAGCCCAGCCCGTACGTCCGGGCGCAGGCCCATTGCCTGAGCCAGTTGAGCACACCCTTGAATGCGTGCTGAGTGTCGGGCGAGTATGTCTCGAGGCCGTTGCCGTCCTTGTTCTCGACGTAGTCGTAGGCGATATGGCGCCACTTCTCCTCGCCGTAGTCGATGTACCACTGGTCGAGGAGAGCGACAGTGCTGTGGCAGGTCAGTACCCAATTCGAATTCAAAACGCTTGGGTTAAACCCACCATTCGTCGCCAGACCTCGACACGACCTTGTTCTCGGGCTCGGAGTAGGCAAACGCCTCGCCCTTCTTGATGAGGTGCTCCCTGACCTTGGGCTTGGCCACCTCGACCTTCTCGCCCTTGAAGTCGCCGACCTTCATGACACCCTGGTAGAAGCCCTCCTTGTAGGCGAGCTCCTTGGCCTCGAGGAGCTGCTTGGCGTCCTTGGGCGAGGCAATCTTGAGCTTCTTGACCAGGTAGGGCGCCAGCAGGTCCGACGTCGGCGTCTGGATGATGGGGGTGATCTCCAGCTCGGCCCACTCCTTCTTGATGCCGTAGAAATCGGCCTTCTTGGCCAGCTCGGTCACCATGGCGTAGTCGTCGGGCGAATCAGACGGGACGGATGTTACGACACCAGTGCCCTTGGTGGCCAGGACCGACTCCATCGGCAGGACGCGCACCTGAGGGTGGAAGCTCAGGGGCGCGTTCACCAGAGTCCCAATGAGGTCGGAGCCCTGGATGTCGGCCGCCTTCTCCGGGACGCCGTCCTTCTCAAAGATGCCCTGGTAGGCCATATTCCTGGCGGCCCTATCGGTGATGACAAAGTACTCCTTCTCGGACGCCTTGAACACGCCGTAGCTCAGGCTGGGGCCGACGAAGCAGCACACCTGGCCGTACATGGTCTCGGGCCTGAGGGTCGCCGGGCAGAGGTACACCGAGGCATCCTCGGGGATCTTGCCCTTGAGCGCCTCGGCGGCCTGGGGCGCCCACTCGAGCACCTTGAGCTTCAGGGCGGTGTACTCCTGGGGCAGGACACCCTCGCCCTCGCTCCGGTCGTGGTCCATGCACGGCTGGCCGTCCTTGATGGAGTAGATGGTATATCGCTTGCCGAACTTGATCTTCTCCAGCTCCTTCAGGCGGTTCATCTGCCAGCGTATGAAAGCGTCGTAGTAGGGGTTCGCGTCGGTCGTCACAAACTGGCGGCGCCAGTCGATGCGGGCGCCAAAGTTGTTCAGATCGCTCTTGCAGGCCGGAGGGAAGAACTTGAGCCAGTATTGCGGGTCGGCAAAACGGTGGATCTCCTCGAGCGGGATGCCGACCGAGTTCAGGATCTGCCACTGGTACTTGGCCTTGACCGTCTTCGCGGCGGCCTTGCCCTTCTTGGCGTTGAACTTGGTCAGGTCCTCCTTGGGCCCCTTTTGGGAAGCGGGCGCCGCGGGTGCGGGCTCGACCTCGTCCTCCTCCTTGTAGCGCTCAAAGTTCTGGCCAAACATCTCGACCTCCTTGACGAGCTTGTCGGCCGAGGCCTTGATGGGCAGCCCCGTGCAGTGGTAGCCGAGCGGAAACAGCACGCGCTTGCCCTGCATGCGGGCGAAGCCGGCGTGGAACTCGATCTTGCTGAAGCTGAAGGCGTGGCCGGCGTGCAGGCGGCCGTTCATGTAGGGGTAGGCGATGGTGCCGAAGAACTTGGGGAACTTGTCGCGCAGCTCGGCGGGGGTGATGTCGGCGGGCGGGAAGTCGGCGACCGAGGGGGCGTCGACCTCGAAGACGCCATCGCGCTGCCACTGGGCCTGGTATTTCTTTTCGATCTCGACGAGGCCGTCGCGCTTCTCGGTGCCCTTGAGCTCCTTGGTCTTGGAGACGGCGAGGTCGGCCAAGGCCTTGGGCAGCGCTGTGTCGGCCATGTTTGCGGGACTGGATGGGGGTGTATCTCGCTCCTCGCACCGCCAGGAACTGCAAGTCGGGCCGGTCGGGTGTCGCGTTGTTCGTGGTCGAGTCAGGCCAGGGCCGGGAAATTTTCTGACTCCGCTGTGGCAGGCAGTGGCAGTGGATGGACTTTGGAGGGGCAACGCGGGGTCAAATCGGCCGGGGTGGTGCGTGGGGTAAAATGTGGCGCCCTAAACAGCACTAGCCACAGCACCCCTGACCCGCTGGACTCGGCTGGACATTGCAGCGCCAAGGTCGATTTTCTCAACTTATCATCTCCAGACTTTCAGCAGCCAACTCACAACTCTCCACTCATCCAGCCCATACCCGCCATGTTTCCCACACTCATGCGGCGGCTGGCGCAAACCGCCCGGCCGCAGTTCAACGCAGCCACGAATCCAGTCTACAAGCTCAAGAAGGTGTGGCCGCCCGACATCAAGAACATGACGTCGCAACAGCAGCTGCGCTTCGAGAAGAAGTACAAGCGACGGCTCAAGCTCGCCACGGCCCGCCCGCGGTGGGACAAGTTTATTCGGCTGGCTCAGCTCTGCACAATGACATGTACGGTGCTGCAACGCGGGGGATGTTCAGGGATGGTACTGACGCCGTCTTAGTTGTCTTGACCTACGTCGTGCTCTTCATGGACTGGAAGGATGTCCCCACCCCGTTCGATCCGGTGAGACCGTATGCCCCCTTGCCTCTTCGGCACAGCTCTAACCCTCTGCCAAGGTCCGCGAGAAGTTCTTTGGTTTCTTCGGCGTCTTCACTGAAGACGCCAGGAAGCTCACCATGAAGGACAAGCCTTCTGCTCAGCCGGCGAGCAAGCAGTGATGTAGCTTCCCTCTCACCCTGTACCACAACTGTTCCACCACCCGGAGTTTGGCGTTGGATACCCGGCACCCATGGCACGGCGATTTGCCGTGATGAATGCAGAATGCCGGTCTCGGCCTGACACCTCACATCGCCCTGACTGTGCACTGCTGCGTGATACCCTCCCTGCAAAAGCCACTTCTCTCCTCGCAGCAGACCTCACCTCCCATGCCACACCATCCCCCCCATCCCCAACCCCGCCCCGAGACTCCCTCCCAACCCCCCACCCGTCCTCCCCTCATTCACCGGCCTCTTCGCGACCGTCCCCTGCGCCCTGACACCCGCCACAATCCTCTCCATATTCGTCTCAATCACCACCCCGCCGACCACCATCTCCCCGAGCGTGGCATGCAGCGTCTCATAATTAAAGATCAGGTCCAGCTCGCACACATTCTCAAACAGCCGGTCCAGCGCCTCGACGTACACCTGGATCAGGTCGATCAGCGCGAGCGGCGACTCGGTCGACGTCGAGATGACGATGAAATACAGCGTGGCATAGTTGCGGTACGTCACGAGCGAGGGCACGTCGTTTTGTTCCTGGGCCGAGGAGGAGGTGTTGCTTGTTGAGGAGGCGGCTAAAAGCGGGGGGAGGGGGAGGAAGTTGCAGGAGCCGGGGGGGCGGTTGGAGACGAGGGTGAAGATTTCGGAGATGAGGCGTTGTTGGATGGATGTGTCCTGTTTTCCATGGGCGGCAGATGTTAGTTTTGTTCTGGAAAGAGGGGGTGTTGGACCGACGAGTTGGGTGTAAAATTTGGTGAGGCGCGGCTGGCCTTGGCCGTTGAAGACTAGGAAGGCGTTGATCATGGTTGGTTTCTGGGGTAAGTGGTGGTGCTATAACGGCGTGGTCATGTCACGGTCTTTTCGTGGGGTTGTTGACTATGTCCGATCTAAACTGGCGATCTTGGGCTGGCGAGTTCGGCATCGGTTCCTGACAGGATGGACGGCGGGGCATGACGTGCACAAGCACGCTAAGCAGGCTAAGCAGAAGCTGGGAGAGAATGTGGCTCGTGCGTACGCGATTGCTCTTATTTAATTGGTTCGTGCAGTTTGGAGTTGGAACTTGCCTGCCGGTAATCGATGAATGGGTGGGGCGGTTGAGCTCGATCATTCAGAGCTCCGGCTCCGTTCGTCCAACTTGCACCTGCTTCCCCGCGAATTCCAACATTCGAGCAAACAGTTGGGCTGCAATCGTCCAATTCTCTGCCATCCGAGGAAACCCGATCCTTTCGCGCTTTTCTAACACCCTCTCGATATCCCTGGGGCCACCCATCCAGTTCATTTTCCGCTCCCGCAAACCCCGACCATGGCGCGCGCGAGTGCTTCCAAGCTGGCCCGGGCCGCCTGCACAGGCCTGCAGACCGCCCGCGTCGCGCGCGCGGCACTCCCGAGCATCACTGCTGCGCCCGCCCTCCTGCACCCCGCGCCGAGTCTCCCGACTCCCCTCACAACCCGCCGGTCCATCTCAATCAGCTCCGGCCGCAAGGGCATCACCCCGGACGACAAGGCGCCCAAGCCCGTCGAAACCCCCCCGGTCACGCGGACGCCCGCCGACATCAGCGAGGGCGAGTACCACGCCGTCGCCGACGAGTACCTCGAGAAGCTGCTCACCCGCCTGGAGCAGCTCCAGGACGCGCGGGAAGACGTCGACGTCGAGTACTCTGTACGCCACCCACACACCCTCCTCTCCCTTTCTGTCCAGACACTAACACCCCACCCACCCACCAGGCCGGCGTCCTGACCCTCTCCCTCGGCGCCGACGTCGGCACCTACGTCATCAACAAGCAGCCGCCCAACAAGCAGATCTGGCTGTCGTCGCCGCAGACGGGCCCCAAGCGCTACGACTACGTCGTCTTTGGCGAGGGCCAGCACGAGAAGCAGGACACGGCCACGGGCGACTGGGTGTACCTTAGGGACGGCTCCACCCTCAACGACCTGCTCAAGGACGAGATCGGCATCGACTTTAGCGTGTCCGACGCCGAGCTTGGCAGCTAGCGGCGCTAGGCGGTGGTGTTTTGGGCGGGTTGGGGCGAAGCGAGTTGGAGGTTTCTGGGGGGCCGTGTTTTATTATGCATTGAGCTATGTTCAGCGGGCTGGTTAAGGCGGTGAGTTCGAAACCGATTCCTGGGCGGAAAAGGGGAGTCATTGGGTTTGAAGGGACAGTCGGGAGTCTGGTGTCGAACGTGTATGATACTATGCTTTAACGTTGATGCTTCAGGAATCGGTATTACTGCTCTTTACTTGTGGCACGCGAAACGGACATGTTTAAACCCTGACATTGACAGAAATGCGATCTGTTATGCCCCGCAAGGCATCATCCGTCCACTATCGAACGGTTGTTTACAAAACGCTCTCATCCCGGTTGGGCCATATAGCACTTTCGAGGGCGGGGAGCCGCGCGGAGCGAGTGCGTCCACGGGTCGTGAGGGTTGGCGATCTGGTCGAGGCCAAGTGCATGTGAAGGCAGTTTCGACTAAACGAAGGTTGCCAGGGCGGCCAAGATTCGGAATTCTGAATTAAGGCTGACTAGGACTGACTGACAGTGTGTACTGTGCCATGGATATTCGGGCAGGCAGACCAGAGCAGGTTATAGTGGTAAACACCGACCCCAACAGCTGAGGCCATTCTGCCGTCCCAGTTTGTTTGTTATAAGCGCCTGATCTTGTGAAGGTAACTGGTAAGCACAGGTTTCATCAAAAAAGTCGATTTCTTTATACTAGAAAACAACGTAACTAAACTGTTTCTTTTCCATCAATTTCTCCTTCATCCTTTCCTTTTATCTTCCCCCCACCCCCCATCTCCTATATTTCAAGCCTCGAACTTAAGTCAATAGTTTTACTAGTAAAATAAAGAAGTAAGGGTTAAACTATCCCTCCCCCTTAACCTACTAAACCATGGCTACTACCGCCCCCGGTCTGGTATACTCCACACCTACGAACCCAGTTCACAACACAGGCTACGTTACGCCGACGGACAGCGGTGAGCGCAGGGCTACCAGCCGATCCAGAACCTCCTGGTCCATAGTTTTTACGACGACGGGGAGACCTATGCCGCTTTCAAAAGCCGGCTGTCCACACCTTGTGTGACGACGACGGCTTGCGCCTGGCATGCATGTCCCGCGGTGGTCCCCGAACCAGAGGACCTGGTGGCTAGAGACCGAGGCCGACTGCGAGCCACGGTTCCATGCGGAAATCTCTCCAACGTCGTGCTCGCGGCATGCTCGTCACCTACCTATCGCAGTTCTCCACCGATATGAACCCGTCATCCCAATAACAATACTGGGTGTCCTCATAGAGGCGGGCCATCCAATCCACCGTGTCCTTGATGTCAGACGCGAGTAGCTCATCATCCGGCGGGTACCCCTCTGACAAAGACTTTCAAGATCGACCACCATAATCCTGTCTCCGGCGAGGTGGATATTGTCCAGCTTGACGTCGTCTGGCTGAACCCGGAACTGAGCAAGCGCAGTCAGAGCCTGGCTAAGCAGGCGGCGAAATTCCGGCATCTCCAGGAGAGCCCCCTCGGGCGAGGCCAGACATGCATCGCCGATATCCGACAAAAGCAGAGCATGTACGCTACGATAACGCTGATGGTAGCGGACTTCCCCATAGTATCTGGGGATGACCACGCCCTGCCACGGCTGCAGTTTCGCATAGGCCGCCTTCTCGGCGTCGAATTCCTCGTCCCAGTCTTCCTTGTACTTCTTGAGGATGAGCTGGTCCGGGAGATTCCACTCTGGAAAGCACGACTCGAACCACGCTTGGATGAAGGACGGGAGGCGGCGGACGAGGGTGCCAAGAAACGTCTGCACCGCCGAGGGCTGCAACCGGAGACGCCTCACGTTCTGGTGCACGCCATCGACGGAGGTGGCCGTCGCGTGGAGGATGCGGGTCCGGAATCGAAGTCGCTGTATGAGTCGCGGTCAGCATCTCTCCAGAGGCGGTGGGAGAGAAGCCGCGTACAGTTGCCTCTGGGGTCCTCTCCGAATTGTAGGCGTGCGGTCCGAGTCTGAGACGGCCCGGGGGCCGCCGAGGTTTCGGCGGCGCGTTGTTGACAAATACCGGTTCACGCCAATTGCACGTGGGGGGAGGCTTGTTGACGTTTGGCCCGTTCATGTCAGTTGTAGCAGTGATGGCGTCGGGAGACAGTTGAGTGTTGGCCGAGTATGTTGGCGCCGACGCGTCGCAACAGCGCCCATGACCTTCTGGCAGATTGTAATGTTAGGGTTAGGGTCAGGTTCTTTAGCACAAAATGCCGAGGCAAATCCAAATTCAACAAGAATCTACAAACGATTACTTATCCTGAGAGCAAGCTCCGGTTGGACCCCCGCCGCCACCGTCAGCGCTATTGAATGGCCAGCGGGACCTTGCGTTAGCCCTCCAGCTGTTCTGTATGTGTTCCCGTGGCCGTGAGTAAGCCGCCCTGTCGTCCCTGGACTGGAGAGGCCCATGAGGATGAGTAAAGCCCCATTCGTGTACCTTGCCGGGCGACTGTTGCTGGGTCTTGAACTTGCTGCCTAGTGTCAATGTTACTTTGCTCGAGATTTTGCGTCGAGGAATGCGGGAACAGAGTCAGCACCCACGCATCCACGACTCCACGTTGGGTGCCATCTTACAGCTTCCGATGGTGACCGGACCGGGATAGCAGGAAGGGGTTACGACCCGCCGAAGAAATGTACATATAGACGGCGCAATGCCATCATCACAACACATCCACAGCTCCAGATCACCACTTCCCATCTCAATCCCCTTTTCAGCAGGAACAAACTCCAAAAAGAAGCCAAAATGGTCGGTCTCATGAAGGTCTTCGCCTCGGCGGCTCTCCTCGCCCAGGGCGCCCTCGCCTCCCCGACGCTCGCCACCAGGGGAGAGGGAATCCACATCCTCAACTGCTGGCCCTTTGGCGGTGCCGGCGTCCCCCAGACCTGGTTGTCCGTTGTCGTGGTACGTCCATAGACCCGCCAAACCTCACGATGATGACGATGATACTTACCGTCCACCTTAGTACTGCGCCAACGACTCGGACTGCAGCAACCCGAGCTACAGCCCCCCCGCCGAGAACGTCTGCGTCAAGAGCAGCTCGGGGACGGCCAACAACTACCACACCTGGGAGGGCGGCCAACAGTCGTGCACCTTCCCCAGCGGCGTCAAGTTCACCTGGAACATCCCTTCCGGCGCCCAGTCGCAGCCCAACTACTCTTCCGTCGGGTATGGATTTCTCTCTTTCCCAATGAGTTGTTTGTAATATTCGACTGACCCCATTTCACAGCTCGGGCTCCAACGGCTACCGGAGCTTTGCTGGCTTCAAGGACGACCACAGCGGCAGCGCCCCGTACAACTACCACAGCTGCGAGAAGCTGTACTACTACATCTAGATGCTGGAATTGAAAAGGGCCATGGAATCGGGGACTGGTAGAAGGTCTCTCTCGGGCTGTGGGAGATGTGAGACGGTGTAAAAGGGGTGCTGAATGTAGCCTAGTCCTCGCTCGTCGTATGCAAAGCCTGTCTTACACGTCGCAACGAGCCCTCGCCTCAATTTCATACCACCAATTCCCGAGCTGGAATTCGCAAATCCAAACCAAGATACAAGCCCAGCTCTGCAAGCTCATGTTTAGTTTTTCCCCCCTGATTTTCTTCTCGTTCCTTGTTGGATTGTGGGCAAAAGAGAGAGAGTGGTCAGCAACGCGACCATTGTTCTTCTTTGGCCTTTGTGCCCATTGCCCCCTGTCTTTCCTTGAGTCACCAACCTCCTTTGCGATGGACTATCGTGGCTCAATGCCAGCTCCCCTGCAAGTACTGGCGATTTCTATGGCCTTTTGCCATACTACAGGCTGTCTGTTACTTGGTGGGGCACCGACGGTGGAAGCTGAGGGAATGTACATCAAGCTGGCGGAGATGTGATGTAGGGGCCTTTGTTAAGCTGCGTCTCGGCTTCTTCATTGCGCTCTTCTGGTCTCTAAACTATGGAACCCGCAGCACCATGGCGGTTCCAGTCTTTGGAGGAGTGGCCGCGAAGCGGCGGCCAGTCAAAGCTTTCAGTACCTAAGGGAATACCTTTTGTTCACAGAGAACCTCTAAAGACAGAGGAGAAGACAGCCGAAGTTGAACGAACATTCGATTCGGTAGCGGGTTGTATATATAAAACTGCGACCAACCCCATGTTTACCACGGATCATAAGCTACTATTACCCACATGGGTCTTCAGTCTCAAGAGTCAACCTAGGTCGCCATGTCCCAACCAGGCGCTGTTCAGCCTTCGTGTGCCGTTGTATGCTTTACAATCATTCCCCAGGAAATGCAACTTAGTCACCAGATGCATTAATGCATTACTAACATAAGCTGCAGCAACTCTATCGGTTGAACGAAGGTGATGTCAACTACCAAATCTGTAAGTGGTCTCAAGTCTAATTAAGCTAGACTTGTATGTACTTACAAGACCACACTCTCAGGGCGAGCGCAATTTGAAAGCAAGTGGCTGCATGCCGAGAAAAGCGCGCAGGTACAGGCCATATACAGCATCCTCTCCGCCGGCGATGAACCGGGCTTCCGCAGGTTCGCAAGCTGCTACCCCTCCTGCTGCTATACCGGGCGCCGGTTCCAATCTTTCGTTGCACGTGCGGGAGGCATAGCTTCCGAGTATGTTTTCTCCCCAGCACACATGGCAAAAAGAAAAGTACATACTAATATAGCCCCGTGCAAGCTGGGCACCCCGGCGCCCTTATTTCGCTACCACGGCACCCGGCGGGCCTGCCTCATCGGCAACGAGAACCCAGGGCCCGGAAGATATCTGCAGACATGTCTCAATACCGAGTGCAATGTCTGCCAGATTCTGAGGAACTCCTTTCAACTTGGATTCTCTAGTGAGTAGTACAAGTGAGATGTGGACTCGCTACAAGGTACTTTGTCCGACACTGACGTTTCGTTAGGCCCCAACGCGATGTTTGGTCGTGGAATATACTCCTCGACCTGCTTCTCAAGTAAGCATCACCTTTTTGTATATTACGCGCTTGGTGTCGTCTCTGTCAGTCAGTGGTGTTCAATATCACAGCCGACGTTTACGCCAAAAACCGCCACGTCCGCTCCGAAATCCACGCCATGCTTGTCTGCGCCGTGGTTCTGGGGAAGCCCGCCGAGGTGTACCAGGCCGACCACAACTTCGACCAAACTTATGGCTCGAGATTCGACTCTGTAAGTGGTCCCTTGTGTGACTGAAGTCAGACCTCATAGCATGCAACTAACATGACAAATGGCCGAGGCTGCCACCATAGCAGAGAACAGCTCGGTGCTCCATCCCGAGACCATCGTCTACTCGGAAGATGCCATCATCCCGATGGGCTTGATCACGTACACCCGAACAGGGTGGGTGCCACGGTAGTCTGCTCGGAAAGTGGGGCGCGGCGTTACTGTACCATTGTACATTACTGGTTGTTGTTTAGTTCACTGTAAATCATTTCTATAGACATAGATTCGAGATACTCTGCAGCGTGGTCTCACTTGAGCATTTCACCTAAACTCTACTCTCCTGGGATTGCCAAGCCAAGTCCCCATTGAACACACACATGCGGAGGCTGTGTGTCCTTACAAGTTGCAGGGGCACTGGGGCTGAGGAACGGGTGACAAGCGGCTGGAGAAAGAAAGAAGCTTGGCCTGCGTCCCGTCCCGGAGTTACCGTTAAGCCCGCAAATTCCGACATCTGCCACCGCAGAACATGACGACAGATGAATCACGGACGGTCGTCGAGACCAGATTGCGCCCCGTGCCGTTCTCTTCGCACTCTCCGCTGACAGGGAGCCCTAACTATCCCCCTGCCCGGGGGGAGGGTCTCACCCGATTAGGAAAGTTCTCTCTGGTTGGCTGGTTCAAGTGTCAGGGGGGTTCTGGCAGAGTTGACGTCTCTTAGAGGAGGCTGAGTGGGTTTTCAACGACGAGCGACCTAGTTCTCGGCTCGTCCGCAGCCTTCTTGTCAGAGAGTTACATGAATCTATCCCCGATGGCCCGTTTCGGCAATCACTCTCCCACTGGCTCACCGGGTTCAGGACTTCAGGTTGACGGAGTTACTGCCATGGCATCACCATGACCCATGGCCGCGACAACAAAGCCCGCGGCCATTGATGGCAAGCAAAAGACATAAAAGGTCCCCCTCCCTCTCTCCAAGTGTTGAAAATCTTCACAACCTTCACAGACAAGCAGCCCAGCTCAACAGCCCAACCAACACTCAACATCTCCTCACCCCTTTCCCATCAACAACACCCCCAACCAAACCCCAAAATGCCCCAATCCACCGACGACGGCGTAGCCACCCAGGCCCACAACCTCCCCCTCCTCGCCACCCGCGAGATTTGCTCGGGAAAAACCTACATCGTCACAGGCGCCAACGTCGGCCTAGGCTTCGAAGCCGCCAAGCACCTGGCCGTGCTCGGCGCAGGCCGAGTCATCCTCGCCGTGCGCACACCGTCCAAGGGCGAGACGGCCAAGGCCGCCATCGACGCGGCCGCGGGCACGGGCGGCACCGACGTGGTGCAGGTGTGGCCGCTGGACCTGGAGAAGTTCGACAGCGTCAAGGCGTTTGTGAAGAGGGCTGCCGCCGAGCTGGAGCGGATCGATGCGGTGATCGAGAACGCTGGCGTGGCGCTGGTGACGCGCGAGATGGCCGAGGGGCATGTCAAGCCTGTGACGGTGAATGTGTTGAGTACGTTCCTGATGGCGGTTTTGTTGGTGCCCGTGATGAGGGAGAAGGCGAAGAGGGTGGGGGGTACGCCGAATATTGTGATTGTGACGAGCCGGGCTGGGTTTGATGAGAAGTGTCATGCGGACTGGGAGGGGATTAAGGAGGATCCGATTCGGGGGATGGATTCGGAGGAGATGGTGCCGGTTAAGACGTGAGTTTACCTACCTGCTTGCCCCTTTTTGGTTTCTTAAGTGAGACTTGGGCTAACATGCTGGGTGCTAGATACCCCCTTTCCAAGCTCACCGAGACCTTTGCTGCCGGCCACCTCGCCCGCGAGGTGATCCCCGTCGACAAGGGCGGCGTCGTCATCAACCTGATCTGCCCGGGCCTGTGCGTCACCGAGCTGGGTAGGAATGCCCCTCCGGAAATGTTCTCGCGCCTGAAGGCTTTGCATGATGCGTACGGGCGGACGGCCGAGGACGGCAGCCGCACGTTGCTGCATGGCGCCGTGGCCGGCGTGGAGAGCCATGGCAAGTTTCTTCATTCTTGCCAGGACGGCGAGTAAGTGGTTCCCCTTTATTATTCCGAAGGTCACGAAGAACTTTGGCTGACAGAATAATTACCAGGCCTGTCGTCCCCGACTGGGTCAAGAACGAGACCGAGTTGCAGAAGAACACTTGGGATCTCATCGCCAAGGAGCTGGAGGTCATTGAGCCGGGCTGTGTGAGCAAGCTGCTGTAGTGTGTTTGAGTCCTCTCGCGAAGGATGACAAGCAAGGGGGTATGTACCTGAAGGCTAGGAGATGTATCTCGTATCGAGTCTAGATCTGACAGTCAGCTGCGAAATTTGATTTACACCACTCAATCACCTTTGAACAACCCCCTATTTCATACACCTCTCCCAATGTGCCCGACCCTTCCTCGCATGCAGTGCATCAACCCAAGGGAACCTCCCCAGCACCCGTCCCACACTCTCCCACTCACACAACCCCAAACACCTCACCACCTCCGCCGTCCTCGGAATCACCCACCCATCCACGCCCCCAATATCAAACACCCCAGCAGCATCCCCAACAAACAACATCCACAGCACCGCTTCCCTCCCCCACCGCTCTTCCCCCCCTCCTCCGCCCACATGTACCTCTTCCCCCATGGGGCGGGCACATGTAATAATCTCCCTCGCAGCATCCCCCACCCAGCGCACGGGAACCTCCATCTTCCTCCCGCCACACCCGCCCCCCCAGAGGAAACTGCCCACAAACGCCGCCAGGCCGAGACAGACGACCTGTTCGGTGACACTCGCACTCGGCCCGCCCGCGATAGCAGGTCTACCAGCACCAGTAGTACCCGCGAGCAAGGGTGAGAGCGCCTGCACCCGGTACCCGAGCAGGATGAACGTGCCATGTACGGCTGAGCTGTTGAGCTTTTTGGGGGACGGGGATAGTGTTGTGGTGTTGAGGAGGTGGGCTGCCTGTGTTGCGTCTTCGAGGAGGGTTGCGAGGGTTGGGGGGAGCATTGCTGGGAAGTCTGGGGGGATCCTCCTGGTGCATGGCGTGAGGGCCTTGAGGGAAAGGAGTGGCTCGACTTCGTCGAGTGTGAAGCGGGTGGGCGCGCCTAGGTGGAGGCAGTATTCGACGTCGGATCTTTTGGTTGCTTATGTGAGTGGGAGAGAGATGGATAACCGGGTAGGCAGGGAACTGACCTGAATATCTTGCGAGACAAGTCCGGTCTGGCCTTGATAAACTCGCCCACGCCGCCTCGCATCTGCACCATACGCTGCAACCCGCCGAGGTGCACAAGACCACGGTGGTACTCGCCCTGTTGGCGCTCATACATGCCCAGCACCAGCACCACGATCACGGTCTCGTCGGAGATGGCACCTGTCCCGGAGAGCCGAGTGTTAACGAGACGGAGCGCCAGACAGAGGTGGCGCATCCGCGCGCTCAAGTTGTCTTGGGCGCCACTGGATGTGTACGAGAAGGCTGCAGGGCTGGGGCACGCGGCGAAGAAAACAGCCATGGCGCCGTGGAAGTCTGGGACCTTGTTTAGCACGAAACAAGTATTGGTGAATATTGTCTTGTCACTCTCATCACTTACACGCTTCATCTAGGAACAGCGGTTGGACCCATTTCGATCTTGGTTCCGAGCTGTAGTCGAGGGCAACATCGAGCTCGGGCGCATGGCGAATCCCGCCCAGGAACGAAACGGCTAGAGAAGAAGTCAGTTAGCTGTCCAGATGTGACTGGCCCGGGCCGGGGCGATGGATATGCTTACCCCCCTGAAGAAGAGCAAGCCCTCCGTATCCGCCGTGCTGCTGCAAGTGCGCGGGAAGTGCGCTCAGTGTATACGGGGATAGCAGAGCAAGAAATGTTACACTAGCATTGGGCTGTGAACCTTTTGCTTGCACAAGCGCAGCTGTGGCCCGCGGACTCTGCGCCCTCGTTGCCCTGCTCTCCAATGCCTTTCTTCTCGATGGCCGCGAAAGCTTCTTCCCGGCGTTCCGGCCTGTGGCCACATGGCTGCGGATCCGCCGCCTTGCGCTCCCGTCAATGGCGGTGTTGTCGACGAATTCGAACTTCATCTTCGTATTTGACTGACATAGATACAGCGACTCCCGGTTACTGTTGGATGTTTCGGCGAGCTGCGTGTTTCTCGAAGCTGTAGCAATTACATGCAAGCTGGTGACATGGGAGTAGGACCGAGAGCCAGTTGGCAGCCAAGCGGGGCGAGATTCGGAGATAGCGGTCTTATGGTTGAGGCCAGGGCCCAGGAGTCTGTTGCTCAACCCCAGCCCTTCTTCGCCGATGTACTCGTTCATTGTGACTTCGGCGAGATCGTCTTTGTCCAAGTTTGCGCATTTCTTCTCGATGACCCAAAGTTCCATCACCCTGCGTGTCCGTGAAGATGGGGTAGCCATTGTTGGCGTCCACGTTGCGGTAGATACAGATACAATATCACAAGCTCGTCGTTGGCAGCCAGGAACCTAGCCGGCTGCAAATCATCCATGTCGTCAGCTTGTAACCCTGTAGCGATGCCGCAACGAAGTGAGAGCGACAGATGTTCGTATCTGAGACAACATATAGGCCATCCAGAGACCCGCCGTTGCACCCTGCCCTCAACCCCTGTGTTGTGTTGAATAGAACGGAGTTAGGTCTGACTCGCCCATCCGAGCAGATGGGGCCAGGACATAGGATCTGCCTCCAGTGTCTACCACTGCATTCTGCACAATAACGAAGGCGATGTTGTCAAAGATGATGCCGGCAGTGCCCTTGGCCGGCTCCTTGTGTTGGTGTTGGTGAACATTGAAGCCAAGAGTAGGACGGAAGCCACGGATCCGGGACGCCATCCCCGGAGGCCCAGTGGTACAGCCGGAAATGTCAATGCTCTTCAAGGTCTGCAAGAGAGAGCCAGCCCAGGCTACACAGGTATGACAGGAACAGTTACTCAGCCCCAGTTCCAGATGAGCTGGACAGCAGCTGCGCAGTTTCTGGACTTCAGTCGCGGAGCTATAAACTGCTGGCTGCCACCATCTGTAAACGCCGGTCAGAGCTAAAATGAGACGTGGTTATTGATTGCCGGGTATGTTGGCAGCGAGCGGCGAGCGTACAGATGCCAAAGTTGCCGCCTCCGGCCCCTCCTCTGCTCCAACTGCATTCTCTGGAATTGCAGTTGCCAAATATGGAAGAAGTCGCGGCACAAAAGTGCACAGACAAGGCCACAAGTATGTTGCGTGCGGGCTGCTTGGAGACAGATTGTATCTCCCGGAATATGTGCAGGGGAAGGACAACGGACGGCGAAACGGGGCAGAATAGGTTGCCCCTACATACACGGACGGAGTCCATGTCTGCTGCGTGTTTGATTCCTGGAGCACGGGCTCGCTTCTCTATTAATGCCTGAGTCTCATTGGATTAACACCTGCTGCACGGGACGGTCGCGATATATTATTAAACCCGTGACATGATGTGACTTTAGGCTGTGGCTCGCTCGAACCAACGAAATTGCGTGGGTGTCACAATCAACGTATTCCCACACGCGAGGGCCATGTTTAATCCTGAACTCCCCCAACCAGCCCTGTCCAGTGCCGTTCTCAACGACCCAACACTTGAAGGTTTTCGTCGGCGTCATTCGCGTCCATACCATGCCGCACCGGCAGTCTGTCAACCCGGTGACCGCAGTTCACCTTATCTGCAGAGCGCTAGCCCTTCTCTTCGAGCTCGCCGTCTTGACCATTCTCATTTATATGAACGCGGCCGAGGGCTATTATACAAACGGCATCAGATATGCTGGCGTGGGTCCTCTTCCACTCCCCTTCCTTAGACTGCCGAAGCTGATTAATGTAATGTCCCCCCCTCCAGGTTGCCTCTGCAATCCTGCTCAATGCTAGCCAGGTAGTGGCCCTATCTGATCGTCGGCATCGGCTACACCATATACCTCCTCCGTGTGTGGTCTTCTTCGACATTGTCATTCTTCTACTTGTGGGCGCGAGCATTGGATACGATTTCGCCGAGGCCTTGTCCCACCTGGACAGGAGGAGCCCCATTCGCTATGTCACTCTCTTTGACATTCACTTATATCTGATATATACGATGCTGTAAGTTCCAGGTTCCTTTTCATCTCACGCACGTCCCTTTGGGTAGCTCAAGTAACTAATTTATCGCGGAGTGTGATCCATGGGGTCCTTGTCGTTGTCTCGCTGTGCGACTTTTGCCTTAGAAGCCGTTTTGAGGCTCGGCAGACGCCACCTTGATGCTGACACCTGGCCACTGTCACGGCAGGCGCTGTACATGTCGAAGAGGTGACGCTGGGCGACCTCGGAGGAGTTGAACTGCGCGGGAGGTACCCAGCTGGATGTGGGGCATGTAGAGTTGGATAATAAATCTAAACGATGATAAGATGATACCAGTGGCCATGCCCTCCCAGTTTGAAGAGTTTTTCCTGTTTTCTTTTTTTCATCGCGTTGGGGCCTTCAAGGCCGCACCTTGTCGTCAATCACACGCACCTATAACACATCTGGCTATCCCGGTAGTACATCGGCCATCCGTCCTTGTCGTGAACTAGCCGATGCCACAAAGCAAGAATGGACGACAGCCTATGTGTACGCAACTGGGATTGGGGACAACTGGGGGTATTATTATATCTGGTAGAAATGGTGGGCAAGACCAGATGCGAGCTTGATCGTCACAAACTCGGTACATGTGAAATCCTTCAATCTTGGAGGGCAGATCATCTCACCATCCTAGATTCATTCTTCACCTCGCTGCCACGGCTGTTTCGCAACGTCCTTCGCCCACTCACGCTTCTCATCCCTCTTCTTCACCCCCCAATCGTACGCAGCCCACCCCAGAACACACACCAGAAAGGTGCCCACCACGCTGGCAACTGTATATCTCACCATCAGCATCCACTGCTAGCCGACAACATGACGAGGATAGTGTGCAAGTAAGGTAGGTACTTACAAGACGCCCCAAACACATCCACTCTGTACCATCTCGATTCCTTCCCCGGCGTGAACTGGTCAATGTCCAACGCCATGAGGCTCGACACCCAGGATAGCGGGGCCTTTCACACACCGTCTATTAGCTATGTGGCCTGGGCTGGGCTGAGGGAGGGCACTGGACCGTGGGGAAAAAAGTCGAGCCGGTGGCACGTACGAAAATAACCGTGACGACGGTGAACAGAAACAGCACCCTCGACTGGCGCGCCGAACTGATGGCGTTCTCCGTGGTTGCCTGGCGCTGGCGAAGATCGAGGAGTGTGATGATCTGGGGACATGGGTTCACCCATGGCCGGCCCGGTCAGCACTCGGGCACACGCAGCGCAGCTCAACATACACGGGCGGCGAGAGGCAGATACTAACCGAGTTCCGAATCCTAGTGGCGTCCTCCTCCAGCTTCGTGAACCGCGCCAGCACATGCTGCGACCGCGGCGAGCGCAGCTCATTCAGCCCCCTCCCCATAGCCAGGCCGTGCTGCGCGTTCAACGACGTCCTGTTCTCCCACCGAGGGGAGTTTCTTCTCCTGCTGCTCCCCGCCGTGCTGGCATGGGGAGGTCCCTGCATGTGCTGGCCCTGGCTGGCCCTCACCGAGGCGCAGAGGTGGTCCTGTTCCTGCTGGATGCGCTTGATCATGGAGATCTCGTTGAGGATATCGTCGACCCGGATGAGCAGTTCGGTCTCCTCTTTGATGGCGTCGGGGAAGATCTTGACGGTTTTGCCGAGGATGGTCTTGAAGTTCTCGTAGCACTTTGTTACCTTGCCAGATTGTTGACTGTGTTAGCCATTGTGTGGGTATTGATAATAAGGGGGTTATGTTAGGATGACTCCAGTATTACTATAAAGGAAATCTCAGCACCGAAGACATCCAGGTAGCTATGGCTACTGCTGGAGGTGGAGATGGAGGGCTCGAATTCCAGGCATACCATGACAATGTCTTGGATGATGCTGTCGACGGTCGGGTTTCGCTTCCAGAGGAGTCTCTGCAGGATGGTTTGGGGGAGGATGGAGCTGTCAGGAACGCCCCAGGATTCTGCCAACAACGTCCAGTCAGCTATATCTCTTTCCAGTGGGTGAATATGGTGAGTAGCCCGGGAGCTACTACTACAACCGGTAAAAAGGAAAAACAAAGAGAGCCGTAGCGTACGGGGAAACGCCGTCACCACGGTGTCTGCATCGATCCCAATCATGCATTGTCAGCAGAAGACCAAACTCGACCTCGACCACTCTAGGTCCATATCTTCAACGGCCCAGAGCCATATCTGCGGCACTGTGAGAATCTGTTGTGGGATGAATTTGCCTTTTGGCTCAGCCTTGTGATCCTTGTCGCCGTCCGAGTCCACCGACTCTACGTCGTCTAAGTTACCCAGCTGCCAGCCGTCGTCAATATTGGGAGCAGGTTCCTTTCGGGACAATGGCTGTTCCACCCCTGACCAAACGTTGCCCTTTAGTAGATTTTCGGCATGCTGCAATATCCTGGAGAGTTGTGCACGGCTCCATGACAGCTCCCTGCGCTCCCCGTGCTGGCTTTCGAGTTGCGCGGGCGTGACACTCTTTTCCCATGTCCTGTCGTCGTTCTTCCCGCTCCCGGGCGGCCCAAGCGTGCCGTTACTGTTCCTTCCCTTTCGCTTCCGGACTCCAGTTTCCGGGGCCGTGGTCTTTTCCTTGGTCACGGGGGTCGGGATCCGTTGCTCCGAGGGCGAATTGTATCTCGACATGTCATATCGGTCCCGCTTGATAAAACGGGACACTACCTGGTCGCCATTCCGGAAGTTGAGATCGAGCGCTTCCATGAACTCATGGATGTACCCGTCTAACGTGCGACATTTGTTTACCGTTTCCGGGTACGCCTTTTCCAAGACTTCCAACCTCGAAATCTGCTCGCTGTGCTTGTTGTCCGACTCGCCGTCGGGTTTGCTGGCGGGGCTCGACTCGGGCGGTACGAGGCCGGGGTTAAAGTAAACGGGCTGCTGTACGTCGACGTCGATTACGGGAAACTGCGCGTCTGTGAGCTCCTCCCCCGGACTCCAGTATCTCTTTACTTGTATTCCTGTCCGACAGCATACGCACCACGAGCGAGAACATTCGAAATGTTGGGTTCTCCGGTCTGGTGCCGTCTAATATATACCATGTAAATCAGCTATGAGACGTCTCGACGCGTGGTTGCTTAGCAGTGACTGCTGCCTGGGTGCCTATGTACCTTGAAATGCGGCTGGATGTGCAGGCTCGAGGCATCAAACTCGGCGAATTGGATATTAATAAAGTCGAGGACATCTTTTGGAGGGTAGACTGGCCAGATAGTTCCAGTCTCGTCTGGAACGGGCAGCCTTACCGTCGAGTGCCCCATCAGAGGAGTGTATGGACTTGAAGACATCCTACACGGGGCGGTTAGCGGCCAGCCCGAGAATTCTAGATGGAAAGGGGGGGAGGAGTTTGGCGTACTTCAATCCACGTTCGCTGTTCCGAGTCAAGGTCAGTCATTGAAACACATCCAGATACGAGCGGATGTGAATCGTCTTGGTGACGTCTTACATTGTTTGAGGGAATGTGAATCCAGCGGACACCTCTGCTTTTCCTGCTTTCCTTGAGCTTGGGTTCCTCGCCGTACAGCAGGTCGAACACGGTGGCCCTGTCACGCTTGAAGTCTCCGTCCATGGAGGGCAAAACAAACCCCTCGAGACGCTTGTTCGCAGCCTGTTGTGCTTCGGTGGGCTGGGACACGCGCCGCCCCCTGCCGCTTCTCGCCAGGTTTGTGTCCACGTCCACGGGAGTGTGCAACAGCTCACCCATGGCAGTGTGGCCTTTCCTCTGCGCCACCTTCTCGGGCCTCTCCTTGGCATAGTTGAAGACGGAAAGGGCGCCTGCTCTGAGAAGCACCTCTGCGGCGGCGAGGGCGTTGTTGCTCGCAGCGAGGTGCAGCGGCGTCGCGCCCCTCTTGGTCTTTGCGTTGACGTTGGCCTCTGCCTCGATCAGCCTCTCGGCCACCTCGGTCTTGTTCTTACGGCTAGCGTCGTGGAGTGGCGTGAAGCCATCGACGTCCCTCAGATCGACCATGTCTGGGTCCCGGCTGAGCAGCAGGTTGGTAATCTCGAGATGGCCGCGGAAGGCCGCCTTGTGGAGCGCTGTTCGTGAGCTGTTGCCGGCTGTGTCGGGCTTCGTGCGCGCGTCCCCCAGGAGGACCATCACCATGTCCTTCTGGCCCTCGCCGACGGCGTCGTGCAAGGGGGTGCACTGTGTGCCGTCCAGAAGGTTGGGATCTGCGCCGTGCCCCAGCAGGAACTGTGCAATCTCGGCGTAGTTGCGTGTGTGCGAGCACGCCACATGCAGCGGAGTCCGCCCGGAGCGGTCGGTGGCGTTCCAGTCGACGTCAGGGATCGCGGCCATGATGCGCAGCATGTCCTGCCGGCCTCTCTCGGTGCCTTTGTCGCCATTGCCATTGCGGATTGCATAGTGCACCGCCGTGCCGTGGTGGATGCCGATCTTTGCGTTGACGAGGTGGGGATGGGCCTCGAGAACGGCTTGGAGACTGGCGTTGTTGCCGTCGAGGATGGCTTGCTTCAGCGTTTCGAGGTGATTGTCACCTGTCTCATTCTTGGCCAGGGGTTTATTCTTCACAATGTCGTCCGCTTCTCCATCGCCGCTCCCGCCCCCAGCCATGGCCCGGCCCCCAAGGTTCGCATCCCCGGCTGGCGCACCGTCGTTCTTCGCAGGCTCCTCGGGTGGATTCGGAGGAGCACCTGTTCCTGGATATTTCTGCTGCTCGGCTCCATGCTTCTCCATGTTGTGTTGCGGGAACTCGCAAGTTCCAATTCTTGGTGGTAATGGGCAGTCGGCATATGTGACGCCGTGGGTATCGGCGGTCAAAGACGACTTGCAAGAGAGATTTGAGAGAGCAGAGGCTGGACAGGCCGTTGGGGTACACTCACGTCGGGCACGGGAGGGGGGCATGGAGGTGAAAAAACCCCCTCCACCTTCGAAGCAATGGCACTCAAGGCTCTTGCAGTCAGTGCCAGCCCACCAAGGCGCAACTATGCTGATTTCTACAGCCATTCACATGGCGCTATTCCGTTCCAGAATGCATATATTACCGCGTGCATATCCTCACCGGCCCGGACCGTCTTGACTGGACGAGATGCCGGCAGAAGGTGCCACTGCATCTCCATCCATGCTCAGCTGGATCCCTGGTCGTACAATACAGGCGTCCACCTGCGCCATTCAAGGACTTTTGCTATGTGGCACTGCAAGACAACCACCCACATCTTCTGCACCTTGCAGGCAGGCTGTCTTCAAGTTCCTCCCCCGCATCATACATCATTTATAACTCTTGCGCCCTGTCATCCATCCACTACACCAGTATCACAGAAAGGCTAATGGATCGACGGTGTATTCGGAGGGTTTTTTGAGTGTAGTTTATGACAATCAAGCTCGCATCTACAGGTCTCAGCCAACATTTCTACCGGATATGATAATACATCCCTCTGTCCCCAATCCCAGCGACATATACATCCGCTGTCGTCCATCCTTGCTTTGGGGCATATTAGGAGCTGGCCGATGCCTATCGGCGGCGGATAGAACCGCACTCATATGACCAGGCGGTCGCCGTCTCTAGTATGCGGCCGCTCTCGAATCTCTTAAACTTGCTTCAGCCAACCCCCCCCAAATACGCCATCTACATTCTTTTAACCCCTTCCCTCGCGGCCCTTCCCCCCACCCCCTTTTAAGCCCCATGCCTCACCCCGGGATATTAATCGCATACGGATACCTCCCCCTCCACCGCTCCCACCACCCGACCCGATGAAACGCCGCCGGCCTCCCCATCCGCTCGAGACAAATCCCCCTATTATTCCTTCTCCTCTGATCCGGACACTGACACCGGCACCCAATCGCCCCCTCACTCTCCAGGGACCAACCCGCCCCCCTCCCTTTTGCGAGAGCCTCATTTCCCGGTAGCTGCCCTTCCCCGGGAGCATTCCCGGGACACTGAAAAAACGGCTCGTGGTGGTACCCAATATCGGAAAAGTGGTGCAGTTCCCCGGCGGGGAGCAGCAGGTGCACGGCAAGCGAGTGCACGGGCGCGTCGCCCCAGCGCTCGTGGTAGAACCCGCCCTGGGCGTCGAGGTGGCGGAAGAGGGACTGGTAGGCTTCGCCGCGGAAGAAGTCGAGGGAGGCGATCTCGAAGTTGCTCCAGTAGTGGCAGAGGTTCCAGCGGTCGCCCGACGGGGCGGTGTGGGGTGTGCGGAGGAACCCCAGGAGCTTGCGGACGGGGTAGGGCTGCAGGTACCAGGGGAGGGGCACGTCGAGCATGGCGGTCCAGGACGGGGTCTTGGGGAGGTTGTGGGCGGTGCGGAAGGCGTCGACGGTGCGGAAGAGGGAGGGGCAGGTGTTGGGTTCTTCCCAGAGGGCGATGGTGTAGCCGTAGGTCTTGCCGTGGCGGGCCATGGCCGCGAAGGGGTCGTATGTGATGGCGCAGGTGTAGCGCACGCCCGGCTCGAGGCGCCAGTACCACTTGAAGGGGGCCAGGGCGGGCTGGGTGTAGAAGGCGCCCGAGTAGAAGCGGCACATGTGGTGGTAGGACTCCTTGCCGCCGTTCCAGACGCCGGCTTGGGCCTGCCGGGCCATGGACTGGCGGGCGCTGGCGGGGCTGATCGAGTCCGGGTAGGACCAGTCCTTGGCGGGGATGGTGTCGAAGATGGCGCGGCCGCTGACCGAGGCGTTGAGCTCACGGACGAAGACGGGGTCCCAGGGCTCGTTGTTGAGGAAGACGATCGGGTAGTTGAACCACTGGTTGAACTGGGCCTCGATGTTGCGGATGGTCTCGCGGGCCTCGTCGAGCTCCGAGTTGCGGGCGAGCATGACGAGCGCGGCGTTCTCGCGTGGCTGGGCGGCCGCGATGCGCGGGTCCTGGCATTGGCGCGCGAAGGGGGCGTCGAGATCCTCTGGCGGGCGCGGGATGCGGTGCAGGTAAGCGTGCAGCAGGGCTTCGACGACGCACAGGACGAGGACCAGCGCGGCGCCCCTGAGGACGACGCGGTAGCGACGCGCCGGGCGCCGCACCCGCCGGACGATGGCGACGGCCAGCGCGGGCAGGAGCTTCATTTTGGTTGCATTTTGGGGGTTGGAGAGGGAAGACATTGGGAGTGCCGGAGAGGTGCATGTCCGTACCTGGTCGCCTTGGCTCGCGGGACGTCAGCCACCAAGCCCCAGAAGGATGTCTCGTGCCAGTGTCACGCTAAATCTTGGCACCAGTCAAGGGTTATGAACCCATTCCGGGGTTGGCCTCCCGTCGAGGGATGATATCCTTGACAGCAACCGCCACATGGACGTCTTATTATAAGCGATGAACTCTCGCCTGCCCACTGAAGCATGGTTGAGCACATCGAGGTCCGCTGCCGTGATACAGAGAGCTTGCCGTCATCTTTCCGATTGAGGGGCAATGCGGATAACGTTGCGATCCCAGGAATGTCCAGTCGTGGTCCGTGGGTGGTCCTACCCAATATAGCGGAAAATGTCGCTTGGTCACGAGCATGTGGTTAACACGCTGTCAAGGTGAAGCATCTCAGCGATTCTTCTGGGCTGAAGCTTACTGGGTAACGGCATGAAACACAATGAACTTGTCACCCCCTGCAAAGCGTTCCTTTGTCCGAGTCTCTGGTTGCAAAGTCGCAGGGGCTGTGCAGTACGCTTGTCATGAAGCGCCCAAGATCCAGGGGTCCAGGGGCCGAGCTCGGCAATAACCCAGCTCCGAAGCCACAACGGGCGTCCCCTACACTGTCTCAACGTCCTGCCGGCCCTAGAGCCTGTCGTGATTCTTCGAACTTGGTAAAGAGTGATATTAACATGCCTATACTTGCCTAGCTCAGTTAGCACCTATCATGATTGATCAGGGGCCTCTAGCGGACCAGAGCCCAACCTGCCATCAAGGCCTCTGGCATCGTTCAAGCTGGTATTCACATTCCTGCGCCTGCGATTCTAGTTCCGATTTCCGATTCATGCAGGCCTCCCACTCCCCATAGATGCGGCTCTTTTTGGCATTGGGCAGTCAGACAAGAAACACAATGGTCATCTTAGCAACAAAAGAACGAGAGGACAAGACGTACTGCTTCCGATTCGTTCCCAGCATTTTTCTGCGCTGTATAGGCACTCCACAGTGATGCAGCCGTACCGACAGCTGCTGAGATAGCGCCTGTAACCGCGGCAAGTGCTGTCGCCCACTGAGCGTACGAGTTGGCGTCGTAGTAATGGTCCGCCATGTCGGATACGGGCAACAGCTGTTCTGGAGGGATGAGATGTTTGGGGAGAAGAGTGGTTTTATCTTGCTGGGCCGTTGTGATTAGGGCCAATGGCATGCCAACACGTCCGAGCCCTGAAAGGAGAGGCAATGCCCCAAACGAGGCGGCTGAGGCGACCACTCAAGGGAGCGGGAGATGCACCCCTTGGTCCTCGATGCATCCAGACCTGTCCAAGGCAGACTCGGAATAATAGCTTCACAAGCAGAGTGGTTGAAAGGCAATCACTCTCTTTCCTTGGGTTGCTGCCACCAGGCTCGTGTTCCGATCAGCGTGATCAACTCACTGGAGATTATCAGGACGTTAGGGGGTATAAAACCGGCATTAAGATTCGACAGCCTTGTCATTCAGCTCCTCTGTCGCGAGCAGCGGCAGCACCGGCATCTGTATTCGGACCACTACATGCAGGGAACTTTCCGAGACACGCCCGAAGACCCCCTGTTCTCCCCTCTCCCAATCCCCAAAGGTGCATTACCGTAGCATCCTGTGCATCGCAGTATTTCAGCTCTGCGAGGCCCTAGGCTCCCTCGTCCCAATCAGAGCACTGCGCTGCCAGTCCTTGTGGCAGATACCAATACTTGGCGACGCCACGGCCACTATCATGAAGTCTGGATGGCCCGTCGTTCGGCGAGCAAGCATCAAGGGGGTCGGCGAGGTTGGGTGACATGAGAAAACGCGGGAACGGTTTGTATCAGGACGGAAAACAGACAGTGCCAGCTCAAGGCTGGTGCTGATATAAACGCGCTACTAGTAGCCAGCGTCGTTTCCCGTCCCCGTCGTTCTTTGATCGTCCAACCCAAAACTGTACCCTCGCAACAGTTGCTACCTTGATTCTATCAACCCACCCAATGTCATCCTCCACCTCGTTGCCCGTCCTCCCGCAAGCGGCGTGGCCAACCGACCAAGCCCCCGAGGACAGCTGCAAATCCGCCGGCGAGTTCTTCGCCACGTGGATGACCTCCCCGGACCAGATCGAGGCCGAGACGTACCGGGGCCCGGGACTCGACGTGACGGCCTTTTACCTCCGCGTCCTCTACGGCCTGGTCGACGACAAGTCCATCACCGACGGCCAGCTGCTCTGGTGGTTTGCCGACACGCAAAAGGAAGCCGAGATGGCCGGCGGCGAGGCGCATCAGGAGTTCCTCAACACCGTCGTCCAGCCGGCCGTCACCTTTTGCGGCGCGTCTGTGTGCAGGTCGCTGGGCTGGGCCGGCAATGCCGACCTCGCCGGCATCGGCGTGAGTACTTTTCGTTCTTGATGCCAGTAACCAACGATCCAGCGAACACTATCGCATTAGCCGACCGGCAACAACTGACGAGTGCCCTCTGCCCCCAGGTATTCGCGTCGTACTACATTGAAGCCGCGCTTGTGACGCTGTACATGGCAGTCCTGCTAGCCAAGAGCTTCCGCCTCTGGCGCGGCGGCCGGCTGCTCGACGCCTTCCTCGCGACGCTCAGCGACCTCGTCATGGGCGTCTTCGTATTCGCGGCCGTCGTCGCCAGCGCGTCGCTGCACTCCATCCTGCAGGTGCGCAACGAGGCCAACTTCTCGGTGACCACGTACGAGATCGTCACGGCCACGCTCGTCACCGTCTTCGCCGTGTGCCCGGCCACGCTGCTGTACTCCCTGGGAGGGATCAACGACCAGGACGGCATAGGCCCCCGGCCGCTGCTGCGCGCCGTGTTCTTTGCCCTCTGGGCCCTCATGCTCGCCGTCGTCAACCTCGGCCGCGCGACAGACCCCAGCAGGGCCGCGCTCGAGGCAGGCGTCATCGGGCACCCGTTCGAGGTGTACTGCCAGGTCATCGGCACGGGCCCGCTCGAAGCGGTGCGCGTGTTTGCCGTGGCGAGCGCGGGGCTGGGCGCGCTCTGGGTCCTGTATCTGGTCTTCTCGCGCAAGTTCCGCCGGGACGGTTCGGCGGGTGCCAGCGGCAAGGAGGGGAGGCGCTGGCGGGTCGTCGTCGCCGTCCTCGCCTGGGTCGTCATGTGGTTCTTCCTCGGGCTGTTCACGGCGCTGCGCGCCCGCAGCATTGACCTCGCGGGTGCGTCGGACAAGTCGAACGAGTGGAGCTTCGGCCAGATCGTTGCCGTCGCTACCTGGGCGCCGGTGGTGCTTAACTTTGTGTACATTCTGTTTGGTAAGCCTTCGCCTTTCGGTATCAGAAGCTTGAAGAGGGCTCGTCTAACGTATCTCGGCCAGTTGGCGTGGAGGAGGGGCAAGGCTCCAAGCTGCCAGAGGGTTATGTCGTTGTGGCCTCGACCGGGAACGGTAGCGGTGGGGGTGAGGGCGGGGAGGTTGATGAGAAATGAAGCCAAGTCAGGGGAAGCAGTAGAGAATGGGCCGAAAGAAAACATGAAGGCTGCAAGACATGGTTATGTATGTGTCTTTTCGGGGTTTGCCCGGCAAGTGTCAAGTAGCATTGCGTGTGAGAGAGAGTCACCAGTATCCTGTACGAGTTGGGCTATGCAGCAGCAGTGGTTCGATTCATGTTGCTTTCGACTGACGGCCCGCCATCTTATTGTCATTCCCAACAAACATAGAGCCTGCATCGCCCGACAGGCGTGAGAGGTCGCCATGGCCCACACTCGAGCCCAAACAGCGGCCCAGAGGGCGCTTCTATCACCGGCGTCAAGTAATCAAGGTACTTATTCTTCGCAGCGCCAAAGGACATCTCCCGCTGACGCTTGTAGGAAATCGACCCCAGGGCATCCGGCCGCGCAAAGGCAGTTCGCGAAAGCACGCAACCAGGCGCGCCGAACGCAATCGCCTGCGTCCAACTACACCGTCTCCACAACTACGCCTTCCATCTCTCGTATTATATGGTTCAGGAGTTAACTTTGGATCTGCAGGATCCGCCGGCGCCTGTCCAGAGCAGAGGTCGCAAGCGCAAGCAACCAACCGAACACGCACTCGACGCCAACCCAGACCCAGGCCCAGACCCAGACCCGAAGCGACAACGGACATCCCCTCCACGACATGCACATAGGCGACACTAGGACTATTGCTGGTATGTATATGATTACCGCGGTTCTACGGCAGCTCGCTGGATGGATGGCTGGGAATTTCCGTAAGTGGATCAGTATGCTATTTGCTCCAGGTTCCACGTCGGTGTATGTGCTTGACGGTACGCCACAAGCTTAACTCGCATCCCGATATCGATACACCGTTGGCATGTAATTCACAGAGGCGGGCAGAGGATGGTTATCCCGGCATATATACCCTGAGGCAGCCACTTGCTATGGGCATCGATGACGGCTGCGACAAAATCGTTGGGTACTGAGCAGATTTTGGCGGCAGCCCAAGGAGGCGCGCGGCCGAGGCCGCGATTCTGAGGGAATCTGTAATCCAGGGGCCGAGGGGTTTGGGGGAGATGAAGACGCGGCCTTAGAGCCGCAGGTTGCTCCGCGTGGAGTTGTCGAGCGGGTGTAGAGGGGGGCGGATGCCGTCGAACGAGCCTTAGGATGCCGGAATATCTTTTACTCAAAGTCCCGGAGAGCTTCGGCAAAACACTCTACTGCTATAGGGCGGCGTGGGAGCTTTGCCGAATAGGGATCTAACCTTCGGGGGCCACTGGCTGGGGCACAATGAGAGGCTGTACGTCGAGCAATTGGGACTACTGCCAGGGCCTATTGCTACTTCCCTGTAACGTGCTGGGACCGATCTTCTACACTAGCCTTTGCAGGGGACCCTTTACAGGGGACTCTCCAGATTTGGATACAGGTTAACCGGAGTGGCGTTAACAACGTATCGGCTCTAGGCGAGACACAATCCCGGGTCTGTATACTGTTCTTACTATTACGAAAAACATTAGCTAGGCTAGATATAATCCCCTATATCCGCTATAGGGTTATTATTAAGCGGAATAGAGGCTATAGTATTTAGATAGCACTATTAATTAGAGTGTACTAACGAGAAGTGTAGCTTATAGTATAGCTTATAGGATAGCTTTATTAGTTTATCCCTCTAAAAAACATCTCAAAGAAGTTAGAGCGCGTTAGTCTTGACTTTAAATCTTATCTCTTTAATACCGAACGTCTCTATAATCTATCTATAATTCTATAATACTTGCTCTAGCATTTATATACTACTTATATCCTACTATTATTATATAATAACCTTAGTCAATGAAGCTTGCAACCGGATTCGCAACCGGTTCCAGTGGCTACAGAGGGTCAGAGGGCCTATACAGCCCCTTGCAATAGAAGAGGCTACAGAGGCTATTTCGGCCT